>RJWM01002453.1:0-61804 GCA_004363535.1 Dasyprocta punctata
CCTCGCGCCTGCCAGGGCAAGCGCTTAAGGCACTGAGCCAAACTCCCGGCCCTGGTTTTTTGAGGCAGGGTCGTACTATGTAGCTCAGGCCGGCCTTGTGCTCGCGTTGTAGCCCAAGCCGGCCTCGAACCCACAACGCTCCGCCTACCTCAGCCTCCCGAGTGCTGGGATTAAAGGCGTGCGCCACCACGCCCGGCTCCATTTTGAGGTTTTAAAAGTGTATTAATACTAGTTTTATAACTTTTTCATTCCCCTATTCAGTCATAGCCAAGGTAAGAGAGTTTGTGACATTTTGATACAATTTTTAAATGTCAGAGAACAATAGTAATTTTTGCCACTACCACTTTTCATGGTTTCAGCTTACCTGGTCATTATGGAAGTGCACTACTGGGTAAAAAATGGACTGCCTTATATTATTTCATTTGAAACCCACAAAATCTTGAAAGAGTAGGTATACAGTTCAAATTTCACAAGAGGAGGAGGAGGAAGAAAGGGAGGAGTAGTAAAGTTAAGTGGTTAACTAAAGGTCAGACAGCCTGGAGATGATAGATTTGTATATAAACTACTTGACAAATAACAGACATTCATAAAGGACACTTTCTCTTCAAGTGGGTCGGGTCTCAAAGTTGAGGTCTTTCTATTAAGTGGCATTGCCTTCTAATACGAATATTTCATTAAATACAATCTAGAAATAGAACCTAATATATGTGGTAATTTAGTCTATGATATAAATATCACTTGGGAAAAGATGGAAGGTGATTTAATATATGGTATTTGGTTAACAAGATAGGGCAAGTCATAATTTAATAAATTAACCCCAACTGACCTTAAAGTTTGTGTATGGGATGAAATCAAAACCTATAATACTAATTCAAATTCTAGCTCTTTTTATTAAAATTCAAGTGAATTGGATCAAAAATATAATAGTAAAAGCAGTATCATAAAGTTTATAGAATATAATTTAGTTTAGTTATTCATAAACTCTTGGGGTAAAAAATGCTTAACATGTCACACAAACTGAAAACCAAAACTTTAAAGTCTGGAAATTTTGAGTATACAAAAACTAGAAATTTAAAAACTTACATGTAGTAAATGAACATCTCAGAGTTTTAAAAAATGACAAATAGAAAAAATATTTTCAAGTATATATGCTGAAAGAAAGGAACATATTCCTAATATACAGTGAGCTCCTACAAAGGAAAAATGTAAAAAAACAAAGAATGTCAGAAGAAAAAATGGCAAATGGTACCCCATAAAGTAAGAAAAGAAAAACAAATGACAATGACTATATAAAATTATATTCAAACTGAATCTTTAACAATTTTTTCAGTTTCTGAAATGATGAAAATAGGTTACAGAATTAAATATGAAGTGTGCTACCACCTACATAAAATAAGTGTATAGTACAGATTTATGTGACTTAGAATTCTGAAGTACAAATCCAAAAATTTGCATGATAGATACTTTATCATTGTTGAAGCTACTTTATATGCTTGCTCCAAACTTAACAGACTAATTTGTTTCAATTGTTACTAATTTTTTAAAAAATTCATGGACAAGCCATCCTGGGTACAAGGAAAATATTCACTCTACCTCGTTGGCAGTGTGGAAATGGATCATCTGAATGTTCATCCACAATGCTCATCCAAACAGCACTAACTCTTGTACTAACAACGAGCAAGGCAAGCTGGCAAGCCGGTAGCACTGTCTTTCCACATAGTCCAGGATGACCACAACCTTCCCAGGACAAAGACTCCCCATCACTTAGTATAGAGCTCAGGGGTCTGCCACCCATTCTTATGTTGAATTTTCCATCCCTTACACTGGTCCTAGGAACAAACTATCCTTCCTCAAGATAAATTACTTTAAGGGAAAAATTGATGTTGCCATCAAATCACTGACTGATAAACTTTCTTATTCCCATTGAGATTCAGTTTTTATTTTGCATGAATATGTTTATATCTATACCAGAGAATGATTTGAATACTTTTTTTCAATCTTGAATTTAATTGACTCTTTCTTTGTTCATTTATGCCCAGGCGTAGCATAAGAAATACCTCAGAGTCTGAGTTTAGCATTAGGTACAGGATTAACTTATCACAGTAGAAATAAGGCTGCATTTCTTTTCCGGGGTCACTGTTGTGTGTAAGTCATTTGTTTAATAAGAAATAGTCCCTGAGTGTTGACCTTGATAAAATATACATTCAGTACCACCTGCCCTCTTTCCACTTTAGATGCAGCTTCTCCTGCAAATCATCCTCTGATTTCTTATTTTAAATCAGCATATTTTACTCAATAAGCAGCACAACAGCAAAAGTTTTCAAAAGGTGAGGCCTTGAGTGTGGCACTTGACCACATGGACAAGAAAAAGTCATCATGGTTCCTAGTTGCATATACAGTAGATGTCTTAGTCACTTTCCTGGTCAGTGGACGGAATACCTGTGACCCACAACCTAAAAAAGGAGACATCTATTTTGGCTCACGTTTCAGTCCATGGTCAGCCAGCTCCAAGGCAGCAACAACATTTTGGAAGGCAGCTAGGAAGCAGAGAGGGAAGGGAGGATCCCCGGAGAGAGATCCAGGCTTTCAGATCATGACCCCACTGGCCCACCTCCAACCAGGTCCTACCTCTTAACAGCAAATCACCTCTAGTGTCCCCAACCATTTTCTAAAAGGCATTTGAACACAGGAGACATTTGGGGGACATTCTAGATCTAAACCATAATAGAAATGATCTTCCTATAGAAGGCTAACATAATCAAAATAGGAAGAAACAAAACGATGCTTATTTGACCTTAACTTGAAAAGTCATATAGGAAGTAGAACTTTAGTCCAAAAGGGTCTATTCAGTGATGGCAAAGCTTTTAGAACTTTCAGCCGGGGATTTAACTCAGTGGCGTAAGTGCCTGCCTGGCAGGTGCGAGGTTGTGAGTTCAATACCCAATACCAATAAAATAAAATCAAATAAAACAAAAAAGAATTTCTAGAGCTTTCAATGACACAGCCCACTGTGGCAAGTGTGCCACAGGTTCGCCACCACTGGGTATTCTTCCTTTCCTACCTCTGCCCCAGGCGCAGTGGGAATGTGGTGTGCCTGGCCATGTGGTGTGTCTCTTACAGGTAGTTCAGAGCAATGTTCCTTTGTGGTCTTGAACCTGTTGCTTAACTTTCCTGACCCTCAATTCTTTCCAGTCACTATCTGCGCTACTGATATCACGTGAATATATTTTGAGACCATTATCCAAATATAAGTTCTTGTTTATTATTAAGGTACAAATATTTTACCAGTTGAATTACCCTCCTTTTGAAATTCTAAAGAGGATGGCAGAAAGCAAATGTGTGTTTTTCTTTCTTTCAGCATAAGAGGTGCAAGAAAAACCATCTTGAAACTTTCAGATGCCACGGATTTTCCAAAGCATCCTTGTATGGGAAGCAACAAGGAACTTGGATTCCAGTTGTTCCTGGATTCCTTTGCCACAGTATGGAAGCCAAGAGGCCCATCCTCTCTGAACTGCGGGGAGCCTTAGAGTTTCTAGCAAGCTGTTGAGGCTGAGAGGAGAGGTGTCAAGAGGGAGCTACTACTCTTGCTGCTAATGAGCAAGCAGGTGGGAACTTGAAAAAGTAATGGGAAAATGTGAAGGTGTAGGCTTATTTTCACCCTGGACTCGTAGAATAGCTCATGCAAGTGATTATATTGGTGCCTATTTGGCAATTTCAGTGCCGGAATATGAGTATCGTATCTGTTAGGGGCAATTAAAGGAAACGATGGGGAGGTTGCAATAGAGACCAACATTAAGGACATTTTACTCAGAGGCTACAGCATGTGCTAAGGTGTGGCAATGCAAGCAATCGTTGGTGGGACTTGGGGGTTGAAGGGTGGAGCTTGGCGTGTGATGTATGGGAGAAGGGTGGGGGGATGGTTGTAGACAGGGCTGCAACTATGAAGGTGGGGGCAGAAGTGAAGTTCCATGAATGTCAAAAACAGATGGTCCCCTCTAGGCCTTTGACAGTTTGCAAGCAAGGAAATGATCTAAGGAAAATCTACACTGCCTGACAGTTTACATTACATGAAGCACTTCTGAAATGAAGGGTACATATTTTTTTAGTTTTAAACTGTTTAAAATCCCAGAAGCTTAATATCACAGGTATGTCTTTCATAATATTAGATTTATCTGATAACTTCATAATAGATGGAATGTTTATGAAATATGAAATGCAATCACCTTTTAAAATAAGAAAAACAAGTGAAGTAAGGATAATACAAGAGGAAGATTGTCAAGTAGATGAGAGTAAGCCAGGCATGGTGGCGCACGCCTGTAATCCCAGCACTCGGGAGGCTGACATAGGCAGAGCGTTGTGAGTTCGAGGCCGGCTTGGGCTACAACATGAGCATGAGACTGGCCTAACTACATAGTGTGACCCTGCCTCAAAAAAACTAGGGCTGGGAGTTTGGCTCAGCAGCTTAAGCACCTGCCTGGTAGGCGTAAGGCTGTGAGTTTGATCCCTGGTGCCACAAAAAAAAAAAAAAAAAAAAAAAAAAAAAAAAAAAAAAAGTAGATGAGAGTAAAATGGAATGAGTTCTTTTTCTTCTTTTAGCTTAGATATGCTTATTTAATTACATGTGTATCTATCCTAACACACTAGTGTGTTACTCCCATATATCATAACATTTTCAATTCAAATTCAGATTTGCTGGGAGTACAGTTTAGCACTCTATAAAACAACTGCACATCAACCCCAAACCCAAAACCATGCTACTGATTTCAATGTAATTCAAAGACTCTAACACCACAAACTGCTAGGAAAGAGAACAATCCAAATTAAGACCTCCAAGGGAAGCAAAAATAGGAGTGCCAGAAATGAAACCATATGTTTCCCAAAAGCCACTGAGTTGTAAAGAGACAGAAACACTCGTCCTTGGGCATGATTCATTTACAAGATATGGCAGAGAAATAGTCCTAACAACTCCTATAATAAGAAATATTCTTGAGTGTAATTGCAGTCTCTTCCTACATGTAAACTCAATGCTATAACATTTTGACTACCACATGTAACCTTTTATTCATATTCATTGACTTTTGAAAATAATTGCCTTCTCCTAGTAAGGATCTACTTACTATAAGGCAATCAGGTTATATGACTCTTTCCCATTTCACTGGAACCTAGAATAATTGTCCTTCACTTAACACACTCACTCCGGGAGATGGGTTCTGAGCTAGGGCCTTTCTTTCACAGAACAGATTACATTGCCTTATGTAGCACTGAGGGCAGAAAGACATTACACACACCTAGAGATACTGTGCATTCCTCACAATGTGTAAAGACCTTAAATAATCTAGATCTAAAACAGTTGCTTTCTTGAGGAAGTAACTGCAACAAATCTAAGTATAGAAGAAAGACACTAGTGGAAAACCACAGTCCTTCTGTTTCTCTTTCTAACAATTAACAAATTAATTTTGAAACTGACAAATAAAAGGTGTATATGTTTCTTGGGCTGAATGTGATATTTTGAAGTACAAAGGTCTCCGGTTTGTTTTCTAATCAGAGATCCTTAAGGAGAACTTTAAAAAAAAAAACTACCTTCTGGTAACATAAGATATAAGACAGAATGAGTGAGAAGGAGGGCTTTACATAGACGAAGGTGCATCTTCCCATGCTCCAAACTGGAAACATAATGTTAGATAACAAACGTTAACTCGGGTCTGCATTCTCTGCTTCAAATTAACATGATGTTCTTTCATTAGGCTGGAAAGTGCCAACATAAATCAAACGAGAATAGAAGCTTCCCCCAAATAATAAGTAAAAAAACATGATAGAGTAGGAAAGTATCAAATTAGCTACAAATTTTCCATCTCATTGTTTTCTGTAAAATAAAATTTTATAACGAACATGCTCCATACAAGCTGTGCCGGTAGGTCTCGCTTCCAAAAACACTCACAGAGCAGTAATAAAAACCAAGCATGAACTCTAGGACATCTGCTATGGCATTGTTATCAAATGCAATCATTTTGGTCACAAATCCATACTCGCTTCAACTTTTTTGTTGGAATATTAGTTTGTCTGCAGCATCTCCAATCTGGCACTCGAGGACTGACAGATGCTCTGGTTTTACCTCATCTTCAACTTACACGGCTTCTCATTATACTAGCTATAGCTCGGCAAACTATTTCTCTGTTCTGGAAAGGGGACAAAATGCCATCTGTCTCTGCACGGTTATCAAAACGAATACTGCAGTGTGAAGGACGGCTCCAAAATGGAGCTGCACCCTATCCACATCCTATTACCAATTATATGTTAATGTATGTATGTGTACATATGCAAATCATATATATAATATGCAAGGGCTCACCACTGAAGCTTTCCCATGATTCCATCATGTGCACATTTTCAACCAAAAGGCACACCTTACCTTTCCTAGCTCTATTTGTAACCTATGCCGTTTACATCATCTGACACTAATTACTAGCTAGAAGGCAAGAGAGCTGTTCTCCCCCAGCAAAAGACTCCAAGGTCATTCTGCAGCAGAAAGCAGGTGGGAGCCTTACTGTAAAAAACCAGGCTAGATTCAGAAACAATGGGGAGAATGAAATGAGGAAAAGCCTTCATGGAATTGGAAGGACAAGCAAATTCCACGTGGAGCGTTTACCTCTGCGAATCAGGAGGTGGGAAGAGGCGGGGGAGGAGGAGAAGCAAGAGGAGGAGGGAGATGGGGGAGAGAAGCTGACACCATGGAGAACCTGAAAACGGCGCTGATGGATCTGCCAGTGCTAGTGCTGACGCTAAGAGTGTGGCTAGGCAAGTGCCAGAGGTAACTGCAAAGCAGCGCCGTCAGATGTTTGGCTCCTCGTCTGCAGCACACGTGGAGCTTGAACTTTAAGTGCGACAGCATGTGTGACTTTGATTTCTGTTTCCCTAGATTCGAAGCACAGAAAAGGAAAAGAACTTGCAACCTGGAGAGGAATTTTATACTTCAAGAAATTCAAGGAGCTCTTTAAAACCAGTATTTTCCTCAGCTAAGGTGCTAGAGATCAAGATCAATCGTATTGAAGATCTTGAGATTTGGTGACTCTGACTTAGGGGATATTCAGCCCTTCAGTGCTGAACCTCTTGACATTTAAGGTTGCCTGCTCAGAGCCAAAAGTACATTCTTACTAGCAATTGATAGGAACCTAAGTCCCCATGGCATCCACATATGGGCCTTGTCATTTCCAAACTAAGTCTTTGTCTGAACCCCTAACCCCAGACACCTGTCTAAAAAATTGATGAGGATTAGAGATCCAAATGAATGCTGTTTTCTTACTCCATAGTCAATTGGTTGGGATCTGTTTACACAACCTTCTGTCTAATTCTAAAGTTTATACGAAATGAGATTCTGAAAACCTTATATGAAAGCTATCAGTCCAATTCCCACTTGGGTCAGTAAACTTCTCTCCATCACATGTCATAGTTCTGTGCTACCCCTCACCCATAAAGCCATCTGGCAAATGGCACAGTTGGTCACAAGCAGAGCCAAGGAGAAAACATAGCCAGAGACATCCTGATGGCTGCGAAGGAATGATAGGGAGTCAGGAGAGCCATCTCAGTCTACACGGATGGGAAGCCCGCCCCTGTCAGCTGGGGCTATGTGCAATCCTTCTTGGTTGCCCCCTGCAGGTCCTGACACCCAGCAGCACTGGGCTTTGGCATTCTGAGTCTCCCCTCGCTCCAGGTGCCTCCTAGCATTGTTTTTACTTTCAAATCAGCCCCCACTTTAGCAGCAGCATTGCCCCTTGAAGAAGCACCCCTCCCACTCCTTCAATGTGCTTCTGGACAGGCCCATTGCACTAGACACACAAGCGGAGAAACCGGGAACAGCGTTGGGTATGAGGCGAGAAAAGCTGAGCTCCAGTCCTGCCTGAACCACTAATAAGCAACAGGACATGAAGCAAATTTGCTAGTCTCTTCTTAAAGGAATATTTTCCTTTTCTATGTGGAAATAATCACACAATCCTGCCTCTTTCACAGGAAGAACACAGTGCCTAACATAGAACAGGCACTCAACCAATATTATTTCTTAATATATTAAAAGACTAGATACTGCCAGGTGTGGTGATGCATGTACTTGGGAGGCTGAGGCAGGAGGATTGCCACAGGTTCAAGGCCAACTGAGGCTATATAGTGAGTTCAAGGCCAGTCTGAACAACATAGTGAGATCTTATCTCAAAAAAAAAAGAGAGAGAGATTAGACACTTAAAGGGTCATGAAAGTTTCAAATTATATTAAAATCTTATTACCATAGCAAATTATCTCTAATATCTTTTAACATCATGGCTTAGAGCAAGAATGTCCCAGAAGAGTCTCACATGATCAGAAGCAGGGCTTTTGGAAGGTGAGGGAATCATGGGATGCTATATTCATCAGTAGATTCGTCTACTGATGAGTTGATAGCTGAATGTGCTGCTGGGAGGTGGGGCCTGATCAGAAGAGGTGGGTTGCTAAAGGTGTGACCTGGAAGGGTTTATTCTGTTCCTGGCTCCTCCTTTTCCTCTCTGCTTCCTGGTCATCATTAACCAAGCAGCTTTTCTCTGCTGCACCCTTCAAATATGATGCTTCTGCCTTGAAGCCAGGTTATCATGGACTGAGCCCTCTGAAACTGTAAGGCAAATAAAACCTCTCCTTTAAATTGCAGGTGTCAGGGATTTTGTCCCAGTGATGGGAAAGTGATTAGTACATATAACATTGAAGTCAATGTTTTATCTCCTAAGCCCAGTGGGCTGTGGTAAGTGGGCAATTCAAGCTGCTGAAAATCCAGGGCAGATGGCAGTAGAAAATCCACAGAACCTCAGTAGCTTTCAGTGGGCCAACTCCTTTAAATTTTTCACAGCAATAATGGGATTCTGATTGGGATAATGATGGCAATGATGATCTGTTACCACAATTTACTGTGTACCTACTATAAACTGATAGTCACATACTTTCATTTAACCTTACAAGAATGCTGCATGGCAGGTGTGATCATCCCCACTTTACAGATATACAAACCAAAGCACAGATAAATGAAATGACTCTCCAAGACCACAGCTGGAAGAAATGATATTCCAATGTGGACTTTAAGCTAAAAGAGATCACATAACCTTGTTTGTTTTGTGTCTAGTACCTAGCCCAATGCCTAGCACTTACTGAGCGCCTAAATCAATCAGTGCCTCCTGAATAAAGGAGTAACTCCAAAATCTGTGATCTCACCACTCTACATGCTGTCATTTCCAAGTCCCAATCTGTCTTTTGTTCCCTGTATCATATTACACAATGTATATATATTATCTCATGTAATTCAGTTAGTTACACATCAGGACAAATATAATTTCAGAAATGAGGAAACTGAAATTCATTGAAGATAAGTAACTTATCTAAATCTACAAATAAACATGGCTAGGAAGAAATGGAATCTGGCTTTGCATCCAGAACTGGCTGATTCCTTATCATGAAGTTCTTACAAAATTGTAAAGCTCCATGAAGCTTGGCACCTGGTAGATAGATGTTCTGGAGAAGCTCAGCAAATGAATACATGTGGACTCTTGAGATACGCCTTGTCCTGTTTTCCCAGTTTTGAAAGCAGAAAATTCATTAAGGCATTTCAAAGGCATGTCTTGAATGCAGCTGCCTGGTTAAATCTGTTCACTTCCCAGAGAAGGCCATCTTTTTGCTTCAGTGAGGCACATATCTGACAACATGAGTTTACTTTTAAAGTGGAATATCTCCATCCCAAGTGACAAAATGAGATGGCCAAGGGGAGCAGAGAATTGCAAAGTACACTGTGATCCAACATGAGAGGTGAGGGTCAACCTCTTGGCTTCCATCATGAACAATGTTCCATGTATTTTTTGTGATTTGCATTGTCTTTCAAGCTTGAAAGCATGAGTTTGGACAATTTTTCCTCCAGCCATTCATTTGAAAGCATTCCTTCTCCTTTGTTTCTATGCAATTACAGTATTTCAAAATTCTAAAGTACTTTGCTCCTTATCTTTCACCCAAAGTAGGTTAGAATGCAACTCGCATGAACTTCGGCACCATGTGAAAGGCCAAGATTCAAAATGACTCCCGATGGTCTATTCCCCTGTATAGCTTCTTCCTCTCGAGTGTGGACAGCATCTGTAATCTATTTCTAACCAATGGAATATGGTAAATATGGTGGAGTGTCAGTCCTATGTAATATGATAGAGCAAGGGTTGAGAGATTTTGCTGATGTAATTAAGGTCATTAACTAGTTGAGTTTTAGATAATCAAAAGAGATATTCTCTTGAATGGGTTGGATCTAGTAAGGTGAGCCCTTTATAAGAGGATCTAGACCAGTGGTGGAGAATCTATGGCACACATGCCTCAGTCAGCTGTTTGTGATCATTGAAAACCCTAAAAGTTTCAACACGACTAATCTAGACCTTCTGAGCAGTCAGACACACGAAGGAACGGAGATTCTGCACATTTCCATTGCTAGCTTTGAAGAAGCACACTGCCTTGAATTCTGTGGCCACAAGAAATTCTGCCAGCATAACTATCTGAACAGACACATCTCACAAAACAAAACAAAACAAAACACATGAATGGCCCATGTGAAAAAACTCAACATCACTAATCATCAGGGAAGTGCAAGTCAACACAACGAGGTATCATCCTACCCCAGTAAGAATGGTTATCATCAGAAAGATAAAAGTAACCAATATGTGCAAAAAAGGGAAACTTTATAATGATTGCTGGGAATGTAAATTAGGACTGCAATTATGGAAAACAGGATGGAGGTTCATTAGAAAACTGAAAATAGAACTACCATGTTATCCAACTATCTGATAGTAGGTATATAGTCAAAAGAAATAAAATCAGTATGTCTAAGAAACATCTGTAGTCATATATTTATTGCTGCACTATTCACAATAGTCAAAATATGGAATAAAACTAGGTAACTGTCACTGGATGAATGGATGAAGAAAGTGGAGTATGTATACACAGTGGAATATTATTTGACCATAAAAAGAAAGAAATCCAGTCATTGATAGCAACACGAATGGAACTAGAGGCTATTATGTTAAGTGGAATAAGCTAGACACATAATGGTAAATAGCACATGGTCTCATTTGCAGACACTGAAACATCAATTTTGCAGAAGCATAGAGTGAAACAGCCATCCACTCTGTGAGACTAGGAAAGGCATAGGGGATGGAAGACAGAAAAAGTTCAATAAGGGGCACCAAAATACAGTTATATAGGAAAAATGAGCTCTGGCTTTCTGTAACATGGTATGTAAACAATTGATTTCAACAATCTCTGGTATATTTAAAAATTATTAATGTTAGAAAAGATGAAAGTGTGTATTACACTTACTTGATTATTACACATTGTATGCATGCACCAAATTACCATAATATACCACATAAGACATACAAATAATAACATAAAATATTAAAAATGTACAAAATAATCAACAACAACAAAGTATGTTATAGGACATAAGAAAAGAAGATGATGAACATAATGCATGTATTACATACAGTCAGAATAAATTCAGCGTATGCATAAAAAAAGAAAGTCTGCCAACAATCTGAGACTGCATACGATTGATGTCAGATGAGAGGGCAACCCAGCTAGTACTTGGATTGCAACCCTGTGAGATCCTGAACAGAAAAGTCACAAAAGTCACACCTGCACATCTGACCTACAAAAACTGGGAGATAATACATGAGTGGCATTCTAAGTTATGAAGTTTCCAGTTAACTTGCTAACCAGCAATAGAAAGCCGACACAGTATCGCTTAGTCCTAGAACCTAATACCAAAGCCATCTGTTCCTATGTGTGTCACTTTACACTTTGGACTTTAGTTTTCACCTGTATTAAGAAGTTTGTGACTTAAATGACAAGGCCATTGTGACGTGTAATGAATGAATATGGTCAGTGTGTTATATAAATTTAATGAGTGTTACATGCTTACACACTGTAGCTCACTAGAAGGTTAACATATTAGTAAGGCAGTATTTAGTAAGTCCTGGTTAATGCCAGGAATTGTTCTGGGTACTGAGGTTTCAGAAATAAACAAGCCAGACAAGATGTCTGCTCCTACAGAATTCATTCACTAAAGGTAGAAAGACAGATAGGAATCAGCCAAATACACGAATCAATGCAGTTATATAAGGAAAATAACACAGGATGATGTGGTAGAGATACACTGGCAGACACATTCAATCGGAAGGCTGAGGAACCCTCCAAAGCAGGAATATCTGACTTGAAATCTGAATGACAGAAAGGACTTGATTGGGTGAGGATTAGGGGCACTGTGAGTCAGAAAGAAGACCACTTATAAAGCCATCAAATGGGAAAGACTGGTGTTTCTGTATAATAGCAAGAAGGTCAAAGAGGCTGGAGTGGAGGGAAGAGGGGAGAGATGAGAAGAAGCAGAGAGATAGGCAGGGGTCACATCATACAGCGTCTCATGGGCCCTGTTGAGGATTTGCTTTCATCTAATTTCCCAGTGGAGGCTTTTGCCTCAGGTTATGGCACTGTCTGATTTATATTGTTAGGAGATCATCCAGTGCCACACGGTGCATGGATTGTAGGGAACATGGGTTGGAGCATGAAAGTATTAGAGTATCCTGGCAAAAGCAGATTGTGACTTGGACTGCAGGGAGCAGATTGTGACTTGCACTGAAGATGGTCATTCAGCTCAAGAAAATATTTGCTCAAGGAATAAATACAAATTTCATACAAATTGAAATACCATCTCCCTACCCACCTCATTTCAATGTTTAATTTTTCCAAGAAACTAGAGTATGTTTATGGCCAGGTTCTGGCTCATAAGACTGGAGAAGGGAGATTTTGCATAAGGCAATAGAAAGACCAAAACCAAGAAATTCCATAGAATCCAGAACACTGGGTATAAGCCATGAACTATAAGGATGAAAGGGGGTGGGGGCTAGAAGAAAGACTGTCAAAGCCAAAGGTCACCAGAGATAGGCATAGAGGAAGGGTATGGAGTGAGAGACAGAAGACTGAAGATCAATACCAAAGGGAAAATAGGCAGGCAAATAACCCGGCTGGCCATTGGGAAATCTATAATATTTGAAATGTTGCCACAATTTCAGAATAAGGGGCACAAAGGTGGGTCAGCTGAAATTCAAAGGCTAGGGTCAAAACAGAGTGGCACATATGTACACATATATTGCATCCAAATATTTGCACATAAATGCGTGTTAAAACTGAAAATATGTTGACTCATCATGCATTTGGAATTCATAAATTAAAACAAAAAATATTAAGGACCAAATTCATATCAACAAAAGTGAAGTCTGCAGAAAGAATCAGTTTCCCTGGGAAAATCTCTGAGAGTTTTAGCAAACTGAAGAGTATCATTAAATATCACTTTCTTTGTGTTTGAAGTGTTTGTTTGCCAAGGTGCTCCATTAATTAAAGATACTGTAATCTTACACTCAACCAGTGTATGTAATCCCACCTTTAACACTAATCATGAGGCCCAAATGGAAAGAAACCAATGAATTGTGACTTAAAACATCTCACTAGTAGGTCTGACCCACCCAACAGAGGAATAAACAAAGGACTCAGACAGCATTCAGTGCTGAACAAATCACAGTAATGGAGACAGCCATCATCTTCTGAGGGCCAGGAGTCCAAATAACAGCTTTTCTCTTCCTAAGGAAAAATCAGAAAAAAACACCCAAGGATATTACCTACTGCCTTTTTCAATAAGAAGGGCTTCCATGCTTATTGTTTTTAGTTTACGTTAAACTTTCCATGACTTCAAATAAACTGATATTGAGTCCACCACTCCACTGGTGAACTTAGAATCTTAAGCACATGGTTCATGGGGACTATTTTCATGGCCCTAAGAAAGGTTATGTTAGGCTTTGTTTTAAATGCTACAGAACACCAAGTGAAGGCAGGAGTGATTTCGGTTTCAGTCTAAAACTCTATCAGCCTGTAATTTCTCTTCATAAGTCTTTATCATGAACTGCATTTGTGTATGCTCTTTTCTTCTTTCTACCCCCTCTCATCTAAAATCAATCCAATACCATATGATTTTTTCCTGTTCACCGTTGAGCATGATCAAAGGTCACAAAAAAGTCCCTTATGTAAGGCAACACAAATCCACAACCATCTATTTGTGTGTAACAAGAAATTGCTCAATCACTCTCATGTTTATTCCTCATTGCAAAAATTTTATCGACTATTGAGAAGGAATTAGTAGGTCTCATCCAAGTTTAGAAACAAACTAAATTATCTAAGGCCAGTTCTGTGAGCTTCCATTTATATTTGGTTTTAGCTCAGAAGTTGTATTATTACTGGATAATGGTTTTTGATTTGATGGAAACATTTCATCAAGTATCACAGAAATTAGATTGTAGCCTCTCTGTTAAATTTAAAAGGTGGTACAAAGCGCCATTGCTAAGGGTATATGCAAGCAAATATACTTGTGGGAGATATAAAAATGTTTACTTCTCTGCCTCCCCTTTCATGCTGAGTTCCATGAATGCAGGAACTATTTACGACCTTCATTCCTAGCAGAATACGTGACACAGAGTAGGTTCACAAGTAATGTTGCTAAACCAAGGACTGTGCCTGGAGTCCTTATAATCTAACTGACAAAGTTGGATACACACAAATTGCAGCAAGATAAAAAGAGGACCTGCTAAGTTCATAGCAACTTAGGTACATAAAGCAACTAAATGCTTGTATTGTTAGGTTATTTTGCAGGCCTGGTGTCCGCAGCCTTAGCATTTCTTGAGTAGATGACATTGTGCAGTGTGGCAAATATGTGGGATTGTCCTCTGTCTTGTCTTCGAGCCCCAATATTTTTCTCATTGTTTTGCTTAATTTTGTTTAATTTTCATTTCTTTTTTTTCTTCATTTCATATCCTGTTTTTATTGGTTTTATTGTGCTTCGTTTTTGGTTTGTTTTTGCTATGCCTGATGGAATGGCCAACTATTCTGAAAGTAACAAGATACAATATAGTAGCTATGGTTTTCATAGTGTCGCTCTTTGAAGTTCTATGCCAGTTCCACTGCTTTGTTTTGATTATTCTGTTATCTTTTGTTGGATTTTACTATCTTTAAAATAAAATAAAAATTTTAAAAATAAAAAATAAAATAAAATAAATATCCTACACATACAGCAAACAATACAACAAAGCACATAGGATGATAAGTTAATTTAGGATGGAGTCATACACAGAGAAAGTTATGCAGAAAATAGAACTGGGCCAAGTTTCTGAAGATGGGGTGAATATGGTTGGAAGAAGTATTATACACTGGGCATATCAGGAGCAAAATCAGGAAAGTAGGAAAGTTCAATGCATATTCATAAAGTGACAGATCCAATTATCTATAATATAATATCAGGTGTGTAGAGAGGAGAAAGCTAGAAACGTATCTTGAGGGCAACTTGTACACATATTAAATTAAGGACTTTGGACATTTTGCTCAGGATATAGTTTGGTAGAATTTTTACTCAGGAGCCAATAAAGATTTATGAGTAGAAGATCAAAATTAACAAATTCAGTGATCTACTTGTAAGAAACAGCAAAGGAATTCAATGCTTTATTCTGAAAGTTAGAGAAAACATCCAGAAAACCTGAGATGAATCTACACAGGAGAAAATACAAGGTAAATACAGGGGCGACTTAAAATAGAGAACAGAGATCAAACCGAAAAAAAAACAACTGGTTATGTACAAATAGCACCTGGGCCTCTGAGGGGATGACAAACCAGGTAGCACTAAACAAGAATGAGCATCCTCTAAAAACTCTCATGGGAATAAACAGGAGAGTTCAGATAAATTCTGTTCTGAGCCATTCAGCATTTTGTCAGACAGGTGAAGACACATTATGTCTAACTTTCCCAACCAGGAATGAGAAGCAAGTTGAGATATTCATGGAAGGAAAATGAATATGATGCCAGGTGGACCCAGATTTGAACTCTGGCTCCACTACTTTTGACTCTGTGACCTTGGACAATTTGCTTAGCTTCTCTGGGTCTTCATTTCCTTATTGGAAAATTAGTCATGACAACAGCACCCACTTACAGAGCTGATGTAAGTTTTAAATGAAAAAAATATATATGTACAGGTGAAAGAGCTCTGTGAAGTACAGGGCCCAGGCCCAGTTCTTCTTTGACTTTAGTATGTAACTGAAAATCCCCAGGGAGCTTGTTAAAATGCCTAGTCCCCATTCCCTTGTCCCAGAATTTGATTTCACACTTTCAGTAGGGTTCTGGGATTTGCATTTTAAAACAAATTTTAATTGTGACTTTAGAAGGTATAACATAAAATGAACCATCTTAGTCATTTTAAGCATACAGTTCAGAAGTGCTGAGTGTATCCACATTTTTGTGCAACAGATCTCCAGAACAGTACATTCACTGAATAACTCCTCATTTCTCCCTTCCCCAGCCTCTGATAACTACCATTTTACTTTCTGTTTCTATGAATTTTTCTACTCTGGGTACCCTCATCTACTCCGGGTGCAATCAGTGGAATCACAAAGTATATGACTTTTTGTGACTAGATTATTTCATTTGGCATAATGTCCTCAAGATCCGTCCATCTGTAACAAGTATCAGAATTTCCATTTTAAGATTGAATAATGAATGTCCCATTGTGTGGATAGACCATGTTTGTTTATCCATTTATTCATGGATGGCACTTGGGTGGTTGGTTTCCACTTCCAGCTATTGCGAATAATGCTACAATGAATATGGGAGCACAGATGCCTCTTTGACATAATGATTTAATTTCCTTTGGATATGAGATAAGTGGGATGCCTGGATCATATGGTAGTGCTATTTTTAATATTTTGAGAAGCCAGACGTGGTGGTGCATGCCTGTAATCCCAGCACTTGGGAGGCTGAGGCAGGAGGATTGTCACAAGTTCAAGGTCAGCCTGGGCTGCACAGCGAGTTCAAGCACAGCCTAAACTATACAGCTAGACCCTGTCTCAAAAGAAATGAAAACAAAAACAAAATTTTTGAGAAATCATACTGCTTTTGACAATGATTGCACCATTTTATAATGGCACCAACAATGCATAAAATATCCAATTTCTCCATATTCTTGCCTACACTTACTTTCCATGATAGATAGATAGATAGATCATAAAATACAATAAATGCTTAAAGACATTTATTACATTAAAAGATGTATCGCCATTAATCCCCCTCAAAATACTCCGTCTTGCTACAAACATATATATTCCATCATTTTTTGGCAATGTGTTCACTATATGTTGAATGTTTAAATTTAAAGAAAAACCTACTACAGTATTAAGACATGTTGCCAAGAATGATAGCATAAGCATGTTGAAAGTTAAATGAAGTATTTTGAGGGAGATCGATGGTAGTGTATCTTTAATTGTGATAAACTTTTTGCGCATTAACCGTATTTTGTGATCACCTCACATTGATCAAACATTTATGGCAATTTCTGCAAAATGAAAATATTATAGTGTGTCCTCATTCACCTTATTCATCCCAGATCTGACACTGTGTGACTTCTGGCTTTTCCCCGAAGTCAAAATGACCTCCTGTGATCTAGGCACTGAGCCAGATGTTGGAAACAGCCAAGAATGGTGTTTCACCATTGAAGAACTATGCTTCACCTCATAGGAGAACATCTATCTGCCAGTCTATGTGTTGCCAGGTGAAACTTATTTATCCTAACTCAAACAACAGGTTGCAATTTTGCCTTCTCAATACTGGTCCAACGTACTTGTTTCTTTGTTTTGAGGTCCTCATACAGATCTTCATCATTTGCCTTTAGTGGCAGTATCCCTGGCTTCACACAGTGCAGCTCAATAATTGTTTTTCATTCTATAGGACTGAAAGCCATTGTACTAAAAAAAAGGTAGTGATACATAAAAGTAGTGCACTGTGTCTAAATTAAGATAGCACATGTACAGCATCTTGATTTCAGGGACACAAATACAAAAATCAGTAAAAGCTACATCATAAAGTCAACTAAATTGGCATGGAAACCAAAGGAAGTTAACAGAAGGGGAAGATTTTGGACAAAGACCATTCTTTTGGGGTCCCAGACATAGCCTTTCCACCCCCAGACCCCCAAGAAAAGATAGTTCTAAATTTAAAATCAGTAAGAAAAAGCTGTTAAGAAAGTTCCGAGTGTTGTACCAATGTAAAATTTTCCAATACAGGCGATCTTAAGTTACGCTATTTAGGTTTAAAATTTCTGATAACGTAGACTGAAATAAGTGTTTCTTTGTGGAGAAATATAAGGACAGTCCTCTGGGGTCAAAGTCCCCAGGAGTAGAGTAGGGAAAAAGTTCAGGCTGCTGGTAACCATGCTGTGAAGAGAATTTTAGAGCTCAGTGTTGTCAAAAGCAACTCCATAAATCAATAACTTACCCAATGTTAAAAGCCAAGAAATTATTCTGAAATGGGAAGAGATATTTTTTTTTCCTATCTGAAAAGGCAATGCTTCAACATCAGCCTTCATGAGTTTCCTCCCTGGTATCCTGTCTCTCCAAAGAAGCCATCTTTGAAGCAGATGAAAATGAAGGTCTAGGATTTAATTTTCTTGGTGACATCTTTGGTAGCAGAGTAAACACAGAGTGTGCCAGTTACTGCTATTTCTCTTTAGTTAATACTCGGCACCCTGAGGTTTCAATGAGAAACCAAGAAGCATTATCATTTTGCAGCAGAAATTTAAAAATCAAGAAGCTAAGAAATGTGTTCAAATTTCACATTAATTCTCTCTGAGGCTGGGAAAGCACTTAACTAATGACTCTATTTTCAGCTAAGTGTTCTGACATAATCTGACTCATGACAGATAGAAACCACATATCTAACAATGGATGCTGGTAGTCTATATACTTCTAGGCTCAGAGAATCTGGGGTATCTGAATGGAAAAAGAGGAGGCACGAGGCCTGATCTATGCATAAAGATCCTGTAAGTACAGCTGGAGAAGGCAGCCTATGATGATTTTAAACACAAAATGTGTAGGTGGACCTGGCAATCTGTGGATCAGAGAGTGCTTGCCTTTGCTCTTTTGCCTATGCTATTACTCTTGCATGAAATGCCCACATTCACTGGATTCACTTATTCAAGGCTAAGTCCTCTTCTTCTACAAAATCTTGAGTTGCTCAGTCTTCTGGGCCACCCTATCCCTCTAAAGTCCTGCATAGATTTGTTGTGCAGTTTATACTGTGTATCATTTGACACTTAGTATGTTGTTTCATTAATATCGACGTTTTTTTCTGTATATATCTATTTCTTACCTAGGCAATAAGCCTCTTTTGGTTTTTACAGTACTGAGGATTGAACTCAAGGTTTTGCATGTACCATGCAAGCACTCTATCCCTCAACTCTACCCCTAGTCCTTTTATTTCTGAGACAGTATCTTTCTAGGCTACCCAGGGTAACCTTGAATTCATGATCCTCATGCCTCAGCCTCACAAGTAACTGGGATTACAGGGATGCACCAGTATGCCCAGTGAGAGTAAGCCTTTCAAATGAAGAGATTTCCTTTATAATCACTTTGGAAAATGGTTTGTCTTTTCCAGTTGAGTGCCTCAAGTAACAAGAAACTCACTACTCTAATGGAGTAGGAAGCAACTCTAACTGATGAACTCACTGCTACTATCACACACATTTCTTCTTATACGAAGCAGTATCTAGCTTTTAATAATACATACCCATTGGCACCTGAATCCATCTAACCTTGGAGGTTATACAGAGTACATGGGTGCAGGTTTGTTTGCATGGGACATGCTTTTACTGCCTGGGGAACAATGTTAACTTCCTGTCTGATGTCCTCACTTCTCCAGCCAAACATCTGCAACTCTCCGGCTATTCCTTGCATGCCGTGATTTCCACACTTCTCACCTGCATTCATGTGACTAAGAGCAGCTTCGCACTGAAGATACCAAATCTTTCTGTATGTCTTTGTACATGAAATACCTAGGACTAAGTGTAGCATTCCAATTCATTTATTCACTTGCTCATAAATTTATTCATTCACTAAATATTTACTTTGTAGTGCCTTGTTGTCTAGCATCATAATATGCGTAGATGATACAGCAATAAAGCAGAGAGATATGGTTCCTGGTAGGGGATATAAACATTTAACTGTGCAAATAAGTATTCAACAGCAGTGTTGGTTTTCTGTGATGTGTAAGAAATTACCACAAATTTAACACACACTTACTATCTCACTGTGTCCACAGGTCAGGAGTCTGAGTCCTGCTTCCTGGGCTTTCTGCTCAGGGACTCTTACAATGTGGCAATAAAGAGGGTCACTGGGGCTGGGGTCTCACCCGAAAGTTCAACTGGGGAAAGATCTACTTCCTAGGTTGTTGAAAGAATTTGTTTTCTTGCAGCTGGCCATAGACTGTATCCCCACTTGGTTCTTCAAAGCCAGCAACAGAAAGAGACTTGAGTATCATAGACTAGAATCATGTAGCATGTACCCATAATCATGAACAGCCTGACTTCTTTGTCATATTATATTGGTAGAAGCAACTCAGAGTGCACACCCATATTCCAAATTCACCCAAGTTTTCTCTTAATGGTGACACAGAAAATTGAAAACTGTGGAAATTAGCAAAGAATCCAAATGAAAATCTTCCAGTATATTAAATTGCCCACCAAGCAGCCTAGTCTATGGGAACCAATCTATCCCTTCTTGTGGGAGCACTGAGGCATGTCCTAAGGCAGTAAATATATTAGAAGGTGCCAAAGGACTAATGGAGTAGAAAGTCCCTGGAGCACCATTTGAAAACTGTACACAAGATGCATTCCACAGGAGTCAACACAGATAGGATAGCATCATTATGTAGCTCTTCTGGTACTTAGGAGATCTCGAAGTCTTGCATATTCTAATGTTGTAGAATAAAAGTCTAGTAAACACAAGCTCAAAGCCTGATGCTTGTTTGGTGTTGCTATCAATTACTATGATGTTTAAATGTCTGGCAAGTTTGCTCTCTTTAATAGAGTCTATGGCAGTGAGGAAGGGGACAACCTTCTAGTCAGCTAAAGTAACTGAATCAGCTCTGGTGATAGATGCCACAACTCTCAAATCTGAGTGCCTTGAGTAGAATATTGGTGAGTGTTTTGTTAAACAAATTAGAACAAGAATCTTGTGTGATTTCTAGTGCGACACAGAAATAATTTAAGAGTTTCCACTAAACAACGTCTAGACATTGCAATAGGCTACCAAGTATTATAGAATTTTCCACCCTTGATAAGCAATCACCTATCATGGAGAATTTAAGAAGTGGCCTTCAAAGTAGAAGCTAGGTTCAATGACCTCATGAAATTTCCTCTAGTTCTGGGATCATATAAAAATCAGCGTAGTTCAAAATGTCTATATATTTTGAAGGAACAGTATTTCAACCAGATTTTACTGCCATTACACCAGGATTTTTTTAAGGGAAAACTTTTGAAATGTAGATGAAGCAATGGTCAAATAAGATGAAATATTTAAAATAAATTAATCCTTTCAATTATTTTAAATGGACATATCTAACTTGGCATCATCTCAGGATCAGCTTTGGCCACAAAGGTGAAAGATTTCAGATCCAACGGTAGAAAAGGACAGATATTGGCTTCTGGCCAAATTAGGAATTCAAGGGTAATGGTATTCACTTAATGAGAGGTCACTTAATCCAATTTCCTAGCCAGAGTTAGTGTGAGCATAGAAGAGCCCAGGGAGATCATAAACCATGTTAACACTGGAATAAATAATTGAAAAATTCCTAGGACCCTCTGGGGTCTAACTTTAAGGTTATGTCCAAGGAGGATCAGCATTCTCCACCTACTTTCTGCACCTCCTCAAACACAGATAAGCAGGCAGTGCAAGGCAACTGAATCCCAAGCCAGGACAGAAGAGAGCAGAAACAAGATCTGTTACCAGCTACAGATATAAGTGTTGCTACATGTTAAGACAAAGGGGTATGGGAAGACTCCCTGAAAGACTCCCTAGGAAAATGAGAATCTTTCAGCTTATAACTCAATATCCTCATTTTGATTATATCCATTCACACCAACAAAGAACAGTACATTGAGATTAATCGTAAAATTGGGGAGGGGAAGGGTTAGTAATAACATAGCAAAAAAAAAAAAAACCCTGAACGACTGGCTATAGTCAGAAGAAAATGACCATCATTTCTACTCATTTCTTCCACAAAAAGTGAATGAGGTACTTTGTCTATAGCATTGAAAGAAAAGCTGATTAGATTCCCTGAGGGGATTTCCCAGCATGGAGCAGCTCCACAGAAACCCCACTGCCCCTCAATCCCCTTGGAACTGACCACTTCAAGGGAAGGGGATGGCTCAGTGGGTAGCTATTCCTTTCTGGGGGTAAAGGTTCTCCTAAAAAGAACTTTCTTTCCTCTTTTTGGCTTCCATGATTTTCCAACACAACTTGTGTTTTCAATTGCTTCCCCATACCAGTAGCAAAGTCCTAAGTGTCAGTATAGGACAAAGAAGTAAAATGACTTGCCTAGAGTCACACAGCCTAGAAATGTCATGTCTTGGAATTAAAAGCATCTATGATTCCACTGTGAGTGTTTTTGCCATCAAACACTGTCTCCTCAAATGGGTAAATGCAAACACACACACATACCCATATCATATTGGGTTCCCTTAGGACATAAACTGAAGCTCACTGGTTAAGTAGAGAGAAAAGCAATGAATGTGAGGTCATTTTAATGCATTCAAGAATCAAAATGCAGACATAATGGCATTCACAAATAAAAGGGATACAGCTAAGAATAAGCCACATGTGAATGATGGGTGACATCCTTACGCAGCCATAGGTGAGCATTAGCAGGTTGTTGACAAGGACTTGTTTCTTTGCTCTAAATTTCGATGTGCTTTAGGACCGTGGTTCCCCAAATGCTATGCAGGAGGGGTTGCTCCAGGAATAAAAGTTAGTGCAAAAAGTACATGATGAAAAGGGAGAAAGTAATTTGTCACAGATCATGCATCAGGAACCATAATGGGAGATGGAGCACAGTGTCTTAGAAGCCAGTGTTCTTTCCACTCACTAGACAATGGTGTCATCTATAAAAATTCAAGAAAAATCAGCTCAAGGACATGAGGACAGGAAAGGCCCGAGGGGTAGCATACAACCTCCTTAAAAAAAGGAAATAGTGGAACAGTATTTTCTTGAGTGTGGAAAAGATGAGCGCAGGAGAAGGTTGAGCAGAAGGGGAGGTGGACCCCTGGGGAAAGAGGCTGTGCGTGCCATCTCTGACATGATCCGTCTCTCTGGAGTCAAGGGCTGTGAGGGTGAGGGAAGAGACCATCTGCTCCACCCTCAAAACATCTGTTAGAAAATAAGACTGATGGCATGTGTCATGTCAGAAGGATCTTGTGAAAGAAACTGCTGAGCCGTACATGATCTGAGCTAATAGAGAAGTCCCCAAGGTTTGAAGACCTAGATTCTAATCCCAATTCAACTGCCAATTTACTATGGTACACTGGGAAACTGCTTAACCCTATTCTGTCTCAAGTTCTCCATTGGCAATGGGGCGGTAAAATAAACACTCTTGGGGATACTCCAAAATCACATTCTCGTATTCCTGATAGGTACAATATATCTACAAAGCCCTGAAACGGTTCCACCCTTTCCAGTTCAAAGGAGTCTCTCCATTTCAACCCGAAGAAAAGAAACTTAAATTTTTCATTCTCTGCCAACTTTCAGAGAAAAAAAAAATAAAACTCAACAGATCAGTATCCTACCAAAAGAAAATTTTAAGAAACTAAGTGAAATTCACAAACATGTTTGGATTACGTGTTTATCCTTACATTGTGAAAAACATATCTATTTTGTTAGAGTTATTATACCTTGTAAAATAAAAGGACAGAATCCATGTTGAACGTTATAAATTATATTAGACTTCCAATTCTTCCAGCTATAAATTTCCCTGGAAAGAGTAGGAACAGAAGATTTCTTTCCCCAGGATTCTTCATGCTAATAAATTGTGTTCTGCTTAGATTGGATGTATTTTTTAATGGGCTCATAATAAAATAAACTCAAATTGACTAAACATTTATTTGGTATTTTTAGCTCAGGCAGCCAATAATAGAGTAGCTTGAAGTCTTATGAAAGAGAAACTAACTGTTCATCATTATCATTTTTAGATCAAAAGTAAGAAATTAAAGTAACATTAATTTATTGCAAATCTTGCCTCTGATTAGCCACATATATCTTACTTGTCTATATAAAGCAAATTTATCTAAAGCGAAGGATCATTTTTTTTAATCAACGGATACTACTCATGGGTCAAAATGTGGGAAAAGGAAGAGAATTTATTGACAAAAATCAGGGACTTTTGTTTGTTTTGTTCATAACCAGAAAACCAGGATAAGGTTAGGGGTTACAACGTCGAAATCCTAGGCTTAAACTCATCCCTTTGAGTTAACTGCTGTTCTTTGAAGGCAACGAATTTTAAAATGAAAATACCCCTGAGATGAATGACACATTAAACCAAGATCATTTTTGTGTGAATTCCTTTATTGGGTGAATTTGTCAATCAAGTTAATCCTGGGGGAGCATGATTTGAGTGCACTGGGTTTACAAGTGAGCCTGGACCGAAAGAGACAGGATGTATTTGGAAAGGGGGCTATGAGAAAGCCCCAGATGTTGCTTTAATTCTGTGTCATTTGTTGGTATCAGTCTTCAGAAGCTTGGTAAGTTGACAACATCCTTAGAAGTTAGGATGGAAGAAGTTGAGATGTCAGGGAGTTTTGCTTTAAATCTACTGCCATTTTCTCGCAGCATTATTCACAATAGCCAAGACATAGAATCATGTTAAGTGTCTTTCGGGGGACAAATGGATAAAGAAAATATGTCACACAAACTCACAGATATGCACACACACAGAGAGGAATATTATTCGGTTTTTAAAAAGAAGGAAAGCCTGTCATTTGTGACAACCCGGATGGAACTGGAGAACATTATGTTAAGTGAAATAACCCAGGCACAGAAAGACTATAACAGCGTGATCTCACTCATACGGAATCTAAATAAGCTACACTTATAAAAGGCAAGAGTAGAAGGGTGGTTATCAGGGGCTGGGGCGCAGGGTGGAGAACAGGGAGAGGTTGATGAAAGGATACAATCTTTACGTTATACAGTATAAATACGTTCTGGAGCCCTATTGCACAGCACGGTAACTATAGCTAATAATAATGTATTGTATACTTTAAAACTACTAATAGAATAGATCTTAAGTTTCTCACTGCAAGCAAAAAAGATAACTATGAGAGGTGACAGATATAATTAGCTGGATTGCGGCAACCATTTCACAATGTATGCATATATCAAAACATCATATTGTGCACTGTAGATACCTACAACCGTGTCATTTATGCCTCAATAGAGTTTGACGAAAGATGCATAAATTATATTAAGAAAATAATGTTTTTCTACAGCAGTACTATCCAGCAGAAAAACAATGTGAGTCATGCAATTTAAAAATTTATAGCAGCTACATTTTCCAAAAGCAAAAAGAGACAAGAAAAAGTAACTTTCATATTGTTGTAAAGCAATAAATCCAAAATAATACCATTTCAACATGTAATCTAGATAAAAATTAAGGAGGTAATTTACATCCCTTTTTCTCAAATCCCTGAAACCTAACACATATTTTGTATTTATAGGTCACACAGTTTGGACACTAAATGTCCACCGAAAGTAGCTGATCCATTTTTTCATTCTCATAACATTTACAATTAGCAAAGGAGATTCACATACCCAAATTGTTCCAAACATACTAAAGCTTTTCCAATAACCAAGTGTCAGTTTTAAAATATAAATTAATCAAAGTTAAGTGTAATTTAAAATTAATTTCATCAGTTGCACGGTTCATTCCAGGCACCAGAAAGTCACCTATGACTACTATACTGAACAGTGCAGGATATGAGAAACGGGAAGCCAAAGGCTTGGTGTAGCTGGAGTCGAAGATTCACGGTGAGCATTCCTAAGTTCATTTGCCTCTTTGCAGGAGTGCACAGCATATTCCTATGCCTGGCCAGCCATTTCATTCATAAAGCTCACTACTCAAAATGCAGCCCTACTATAGGATAGCACGGATCCTTCTAACATCAGCCCTACTGCTTATATTAACAACTCAAATGTGAACTCCTTGAGAATAGGGTCCAGGATACATTCAACCCGCAGTGCTTTGCCCAGTGCCTGTCACAAAACAAGTATTTCATCAAATCTTATTAAATGAATGATTGACTCCTCTTGTGAGAGTTGACCAGTAGAGTCCTTTTCACAGGCTTTATGATGTAAACATAACAATGGTCACCTGGACCATAACTTAGTGTATGTAGTCAACGGGTTGTGAGTTCACGAATCTTGTGAGTGACAGACACTCATAGCAAGTCCACTACCTATGCCCTGACTTCTAAAACGTGTGCCTACTAACTAATGCTGGAAAGCCAAACATTCAGTTAGCCTGTTAAAATGTAAATACTCTCATTGGGAACAAGATCTTACATATATGTATGTGTATATATTCTCATATATATATATGAGAAAATAAGCAGAATTTGAGCAAGACAGACTCTAAGCACCTGAAAAAAAAAGAAAATTCCCCCACTGAGGCTAGACAAAGGAAGGATACAGAATGAAGCTGTTGAGCTTGAAGATCAAACAAGGCCCATTTCCCAGCTGGCCTTCGACCAGCACTGATGGCACCTAACGCTTCATATGCATGTTGTACAATACTGCACGCTTCCAGGAATGGGAGGACATTTAGAGTGAAAAAGGAGCTACACCCATGAGGATGCCTGCACCTTTTTTAAAAAAGGAAAATAGTTAAGTGTTGGTGAAAATATGGACAAGTTGGAACACACCTACACTGCTGCTGTGTAGAACACTATGCTGCTTCCTCAATAAGCCAAACATAGAATTACCACTTAGGCCAGTGTACAATGCAGTTATCTGATCATTCCATAAACCATCCAAATTGACATATAAAATTAACTGTGTATATACCCAAAAGAATCCAAAACAAGGGCCGGGAATTTAGCTCAGCAGCACAAGTGCCTGCTCATCAAGCGCAAGGTTGTGAGTTTGACTCCCGGTCGCCCCGCCATAAGAAAAAAAAAAAGAAGTCCAAAAGAATCCGAAACAGATGTTCAAACTAAAATTTGTACAGGTGTTTCCAGCTGCACTGTTCACAGTAGCCAAAATGCAGAAAAACCCAAAAGTAAATAAATGACGGAAGGAAAAACAAAAGGTGTTATATCCAAACAATGGAACAATATTCACCCATAAAAAAGGAATGAAGTGTTGAGTATTTATATATGCTTCGTGGATGGACCTCAAAGCCTTTACATTAAGTGAAAGAAGCTACGCACAAAGATCACAAATTATATAATTCAATTCCCATAAAATATTCACAATAGACAGATCAACAGACAGAAAGCATATTAGTGGTTTTCAGGGATTGAATGGAGGACAAAATAGATGGTACCCACACAATGTATATGGGGCTTCCTTTGGAATAACACAAATATTTGAGAACAAAATGTAGTGATTATTGGACAATATCATGAACATACTTCTTGGTACTGAATCATACATTTTTAAATTATTAAGAAGTATATTATGTTCCATGTATTTTATCACAATTTCTAAAAAATCAAATAGCCAGAATCAGAGAGAACATTTTTCTACAAAATGAGGTAAAGTTTTAATGAAGAAGGGGTTGAGCCAGTTCTTTCCTTTCTTCCTAGATTTTAATCTTTCATCTTTTTTTTACTAAATGATATAAGGCTCATCTGTATCCCTACAATTCCTTTGTTTGCATTGCAGCTCATAGATGTCATAATTAGGAACTTTCCCTTTTTTTCATTTTATTTAATGCAACCAACCCTACCAGTAGAAATCACATTATTTTCAACAAACTTGGATTCTAACAGTGCCTGTCTACCATGAGCCTAGTATTTTATGTACATTTTCTTTATTGGCTTAGGAGTTAGAGACTTTAAAATAAGAAATAACAACAAAATTGCTTAGGATTAATTTTTCAAATGGGAAAAATAATGTCGAGGTACTGAAGGTGAAAGACCAACAAAATGAATCTAATTTAAAAATTCTTATTTTCATCTCAATAAATGTATTCATTCATTAGTAAAGTGAATACTTCCTGAGAACCTACCATGTATGCCTGACTCTTGACAGTAGTGAGATGATGAAGTTTCCTTAAGTTGATTTTGGGTGGACATTAAGAGTCATATCATCTATGAAACAAAGGTAAATACTAGTATGCAGATGTGGAAGACAAAACAGAGGAGTGTGTTTAAACCACTGGGTAACTGAAGGAGAGAGAGACAAAAACATTTTCTACATGTCTTTCTTGCTTTATAATACATTGAAGATCCACTGTTCCGCCATTCTTGGTAGGATCGTGAAACTGGTAATAGTGAGTTCATGATTCGCACTGCCAGTGATTGTCTACCATTGGACTTGGTCAAGGTGCATTATGCCAAATTCCATGATATGTACAATATAGAGAGGGCTGCATGAAATCTAGAGACACACATATCGTGTTGTGGTTCCACATTTCTATTATTGTGTAACACAAGATTTTTCAGATAAGAAAAAACAATTTAATTGGCTCAAGTTACATCTACTGCTCCTGACACTCAAGACTCTAAACTACATGTTCAGAGGCTAAGACACAAGAAGGATTTTTTTAAGGCCCCACACATGTGTATCACTAGAACCTGAAATCAAGAAATACTGAGAAAAATGGCAATCACAAAGTCTCAGGGAATGATGCCAGGCTGTAAAAAGAGCACAAATTACATAAGGGAAACAAGTGAACCACACCCCAAATCTGAGAGCTTGTGTTTAGTGATGGAAACTACTGATAAGTTTCTTTGTTCAAGCTAGTTATCAGTTCAAAGCACAACTACCTAAATGAGATAAGTCAAATATAAAGCAAAAAATGATAAGCAATTGTCGAACCACTGAACAAGAGAAAAGGTGAACTAGGGAAACAGCCAGAAAGGCTTTGGGCTCTATAACTTGAAGAAAGTCTTGTGCTACTTTCTGGATTTCACACACTCTCAGTGGCAGAGCCTCACATTTGAACTTCAGTTTATTAGTTGACCTCTGCTACACTCCTTCACTTCAAAGATGCTCCTGGATAAGTAAAACTGTCAGCCTCAAATAACACATAAAGTATGTAAGAATACAATTATTGTAAAACTCCTGCCTCACTGTGGTGGGACTAGTATATATAAAGGGTGTTCACATCCGTCACCTCATTGTCTATTTAACACAAGTAATTTGAAACTTTCTTATTACACATTCTTCTAAGATTTTCATACGGAAAGGTATTTTATATTTCATGAATGTTGTCATTGTCTCTAAATTAACTTTTGACAGTGGCTTTAAAACCCAAGCCTTACATAAAAGGCAAAATTAAAAACAACAGCATGCCCCAATTAAAGTCTTGCTGGAGACCCTACAGGTCTTTGTGTATGACATATAACTTGGATTTGGTGTTCCATCCCAGCAGTGGGTCTAGTGGCTCTGGATACAAATACAGACAGAGTCCCCTGAGAGAAATACAAATGATAGCACCTATGTTTAGGAGAGCTGATCTTCAGGCCAGCACTTAGCTTCTTTGCACTTTTTAAAATTGAAAGTCCACACCTCCATGTGCAGTGCACCTGGTTAGCTAGCTAACCTCTGACTGTGACAGTAAGTCAGCCTTATGGCACCTGTACAAACAAAAACCTCAATGTGATTGCTTTCAGAATGGGGCTCATCCAAAATGCGAGTATTGCTGCAGACATGTTGTTCTTCATCCGGGCAAACAAGCAATGAGGACTCAGAGGAAAGAGCTCTTTTTGCAAGGGAGAAGAAGGGGAATATTCTTTATCTGCTGTGACAGAGGAGGGGGTAAAGGGAGAGGGTGTTTTTCAACAAATATATTATTTATACAGAACTTCAAGTAGTAAAACAAAATTGAAGAGGGAAGCACATTTATCAGTTGGGTGGAGAGGAGGATTGATTCAAACATTAAAGCTCTCACATTACCTCTGGTTTCATCTGAGATATTTGTATTTTAATACCTCTGCATTCCAGCTTCTCCTAGTACTGGATGTGAAGTGAAGTTTCTACCCCGTGTTCATGATTATACTGTCAGCTAAATGATCAATCATGCTATTGCCAATTTTGCATTGAGACTTCCCAGCAGGGTGAAATCAGAGAACAAAATGGCTGTAGGGAAAGAATTTGTTTAAATACAGCTAGTTTGGAGAACTGGCAAAATGGTAAGAAAAATGATGGAAAACATATGAAGTATAAATGTATCTATCTTTAAGGCAGATCCATTTCAAAGCTTTCCACAGCATGAAAGTCATTGTGTGATGCATCTGAGTGTTTAGACTAGTAAAATACTTTAATCAGGTTGCAACCAAATGCCAATATTTCAGTCTATCGGCTGTGGGCACTGATTTGTATTTGCTGCATGTCTCTAAACTAACTGAAGGCTACTCATCAAATGAAGCTTGACTTTATATTTACAATCAGAAAAAAATGTTTTAAGAAAATACAATAGCCACCAATCCCAACTAAGAGAAATAAAAGGGATAAGGAGGAAGTCTGAGAATATTTTTGAGCAAATGATGTTGGAACCTATTCTACTTGTGTGGAGTCCTACGTACAGTACAAGAGCTGGAGAGAGAAGGAGCTCTGTGCCATAAATATTCCAACAGTGGTCAGAAGCAAGGTATTCAAGGAGAAGGCAGGTAAGCCTGGATTCTGATTCAAAATTGAACCTCTTCAATTTAATTTCAGAAAGCAAGCAATGCCTAATTCTTTTAATACTGCTATTACACTTAAACGGAAGTATGGAATGGCTGGTCTCTAAAGATTGAACTGATGGAAATGATCTACGATTACAAGCGCAGATCATGCTTGCCTTAAATCAATCATTTTAACTCTGCTTTTGTAACGCATTTATGATACAAACAATCCTTTATGCAACCCTGCTATTAATTCTAATCTTATAGTGCTCTCTACTGGTGATAAATGATGTGAAAACTCATCAGATATCAAAAGGCCTAGTTAACTTCACATCCTAAGTTCACACATGTCAAGATTGTCTTACCACTTCCCAGTTTGTGATGCAGGGCAATCTGAAGCCTTGACGCTCCACCTCTGATATTGTGACCTTTAATCTTGATATGTTAACTTCACTGGATTATGAAATGCCTAGAAGATCAGTAAAGTATGCTCCTCGGTATATCTGAGTTGATCATAAATGCATAGCATTAGGTACTATGTATGACTCCCTGCCTGTTGCTCTCGGGCACTGGTCCCCTGACCTCCTTATTGTTTACTGTGAACTAACCATCCTTGTTCCACCATAGCCTACCCTCGACAATGTTCCTGCTTTGGAGCCAGCTGACCACGGACTGAATCCTCCAAAACCATGAGTGAAGGTAAACCTCTCCTCCTCTAAATAGTGAGTATCAAGCATTGTGTCCAGGTGACCAGAAAGCTAATAGAGCTATGAATCAGGAGCACCCATATAAACAGGTCCACAGATCCAGAACAGGAACACTCGGGTAGATTGGCTGAAAGGTCAAATAAAAAATGCCAAATAAGGAATGTATAATTGGATTGGAATCCAATCTTTGTTCGCAATAGCCTTGTGACTCTGAGTAAGTCATTTTACCTTTTACTTTTTTGAGCTTTGAATTTTCTCATCAGTAAAATAAGAACAAATAATACCCTACCTGCCTATTTCACTGGGTTATTGCAATGAATAAGAACATATGAAAAATAATATTTCATAAAAATTGTATTACCAGCACTCTAAAAGAAACACTATTTTCTTCAAATCAGTGGCCTTTGACCTTTCTTACATAATCAGAAGGATGGACTTTTTAAAATGCAATCTCACATGAATTAATTTATAGAACATACTAGCAGAGTTTTTCTGTGTAACTTCAAATGTAAAACTAGTTACTTATCAAGTCAGTTAATGAAAAGAACACAATTACATAGATATGCATGGAGTTTTGAAATCTGGGGTCATGGTGGTCAATCATATTGGCATTTGCTCTCCTCTCACAAGTAATTTATTTCTGGACTTTGTTTGCCATATATCAGAAAACTTACACTCATAAAGATAAAAATCTGTAAATAATATTTTAAATTGCTTCAAAATCTCAGCATTTTCTTTACAAGTTACAGAAGCTTGAACAGTAAGGAATAGTAACTGTTAATAATAATAGCTATTGCTCATACATATTCCCTATGTAACAGATATTTCTCTAAGGACTTCATGTACATTATTTCATTTAATTCTCAAAGAACCCAATGAGGTAATTGCATCTAAAGTCATCATTTTTAACAGATAAAAAAATGTGAGACAAAAAGGGATTAAGAAATTTGCTCAAGGCAGCACAGCTAAATCTGGGACCAGACTCTGTGCTCTTAATCACTTTGGTATATTGCCTTCTACAGGGGAAAAATATCTTTGGAAATTGAATCACCAACATTTAACAACTGATAGAAATCCTTAACTAGAACATGCTAAATTTGGACCTAAACAAAGAATAGGGTTGTCAACCAATTTAAATCTTCACTATCTGACAAAATTACTTTCCTAATTTATCTTGCTCTGACAATATCATGTTTAAAGCATCTGAGTTACCTCAGTGCCTACCTGTCAAATAATCTCCAGAAACTACAAAACAGCCAAATTTATTTTGCGTTCTATAATGACTCTGACCTTAGGTTTTCAATTCCTTGCTAAATAATCCTAGTACCACTAAGCATGTACATTGCCAGATTAAATTCTTCTGCTTGCTAAAATTCATACAAAAGTATGCCAAACTTGCCCCAACAGCAAGCAGGAAAATGGAATCTCATCACCATGAAATGGACACCATATCTCTTGGCTACTGTAGAACTCTTCCTAGGCCCTGGAGAAGAGTGAATACCTTAACACCACCCAGTATTTGCATTACTGAGGTCTACATACATGTATGGGAATAGTGACCTCAAGTGTACAATCCTATTTGCAGAACACATACCATCTTGAAATCGTGGTGCCTTGAATCTTAATTTAGCATCTCTTAAGAAAAATTAAAAGCACACACACACACACACACACACATATATATATATATATATATATATATATATATATATATATATATAATTTTACTTCAATGCCTTCACAAAAAATAGTCTGCAGATAGCACAAGTGTTCTGGTGGGTTCCAAGTTACTTCCCTACCTTTCCTGCTGGAATACCAGTTGCATGACTAAGGAGACCACGAAGACTCAGTTGCAGCAACTTTGCAAAGTATGGCTACTGCTTCTTGTAGGTATTTAGAAAATCTATTTAAATCCCACTGTAATATTTTGGCAATTATTGCCAATAAGTTATTAACCTTGGAAAAGGGTAAATATATCTAGTATTTCAGTACTGATTAGAGATGTAAATATTTTGCTGGTATAGTAGCATTAGGAAGTATTATTGGTACTTTGATATGCTCATAAAATTGTATTTGGTTTATTTACAGATAGAAAAACCTAGACAAATAGAGAAACAATGGTGAAATATATTATCTCATAAAAATTCATTGTAAGTGAGCCCTTCTTCATTTTTCTACTCCATCCCACATGATCTGTACATTTCTGAAAAACATCAACTTAAAAATATGTTAAATTCTAAATTTTGATTTACTAAAAAACAATACATTTTCTACCATAAAATGTAAATTTTATTATAAATACATAACAGGCTGGGTGTGGTGGTGCATGCCTGCAATCCCAACATTCGGGAGGCTGAGGCAGGAGGATCACTGAGAGTTCAAGGTCAACCTGTGCTATAAAGTCAATTCAAGGCCATCCTGAACTGCATAGTGAAAAAAAGACAAAAAAATTGTAAATACATGACAGATTTAATTAAATTGCATAACTAATTTTTGCATATTTGTGCCATTTATTGCCTAAGAACATTGTAATCAAGTTTGTAGCATATAAAAAAGGAGAAATTTGATATCACATGATATTCACAATCACCAAGTTAGAACAATAACTATAACTAATATTCATTAGTGACCAGTTCTTTTTTTAAAAAGTAGGGGTACAAAACACAGTAAGATTAGTAGTTAAAACTTTCATTCCTTTTGACACTTCTAAGTCTTTCTTCATACCAAAAATTCCTCTTTTTGTCAAAGCATAAACCTTTGGAAGTTGATGGTTTAAATGTTTTGTAATTTTTTATTAGTATATTCTTGCATTACGTAATGATTATATTCATTGTGGGGAGTTGGCACATGTACGTTAATTCTTTTTTCATAGTCTACCCCTCCCATTCATCCCTGTTCCTTCCAACTGTTGATCCCTTTTCCATTTGCAAAAGGTCTATTTCCATTGTTTCCTTATTTTTATGTTCCTTTACCTTCCCCACCCTCCATCTCTCATTCCCATTTGAAAAGATCTCCTTACTTCCTATTATCTATCTTTTTTTTTTTTCCGGCACCAGGGATTGAACTCACAACCTCACACCTGCCAGACAGACATTAAGCCATTGAGCCAAACTCCCGGCCCTAGATTTTTGTGGCAGGGTCGCACTATGTAGCTCAGGCGGGCCTTACACTCTCATTGTAGCCCAAGCCAGCCTCGAACTCACAACACTCCTCCTACCTCAGCCTCCTGAGTGCTGGGATTAAAGGCGTGTGCCACCATGCCCGGCTTATCTATCTTTTATTTTGCTCTTTATTTATATTTTAGGTTTTTCATATAAGAGAAACTGTGAGATATTTCAGTTTGTATGTCTGATTAATTTCACTTAGTATTATAGTCTCAGGGTGCATTCATTTGCCTATGAATATCTCAAGTTTATCTTTGTTTCTGGAAGAGTAGTACTCCGTTGAGTATAAATACGACATTTTTCCTTCACTCATGTGTTCATGAATGTTGATTGTTATCAAACAGAAAAATCTTAGATGAATAACATATTGAGACTTCTTCAGCATGCTCAAATGAGGAGTCAGAAGGGAGAACAAGACTCCAGTAAGTCCAACAGAGTGTTGAGAGTCTGATTCAACCATAGGTCGTTTGTTAGAACAACAGGCAGTCCAAAGTCCTAAGTTTAATAGCAAGGAGGAGCCATTATCTAGACATAAAAATCCAGGGAAGGAGGAATGTATTCAAGACAAACCTAGCTCCAGAGAGGAATTCTAAGCCAAAACATGAACTCAGATTTAGAAACTGGGCCAATGTGGTGGATGCAGGAAGGCTGCAATTTGGTGAGCACAGGGACAAACACGAAACATCCCTGAGCACATTACATGTTCAAGGTCAACAGATACGAGGCGAATTCCAGAATGAAGCAAACCACAAGAATATTTTGGCTTTGCTCAGGTTGGAGCAACTCAGAAACTGGACTGGTCTTGGCCTTGAAATTCCCACAGATCACTGCAAAAATATTTCTCTTCAAAAGGTGACGTCAACAGGACATCATAAGACACAAAGACCCACAAACAGAAATCATACATGCGTGCACACACTGATGCACATGTGATTTGTAATACTGTGAAATCACTTTATTTTCTCAGCATTGCCATTCAAACTTATTCAATGGCTCACAGGCACTTCTTCCATGAATCACAGGCACTGACCACTTTGTTCAGGTACACACACACCCACTCTTTCTCTCCTCTATTTCAACTACTCTGTTGGCATTGTTGTAGCTACTCCATCATCCTCCTAAGGGACCTTAAGAAACCTAAATTTAGACTTGCTCTTTTCTTTAGTAACCAGAGAAAGACCCTGTTAAGAATGGGTGACTTAAACCCACTGGACCAATATAGGGGAAAAGCATATACACATTTCCTGTGGTGTCTTTGGTTCTTGGATTGGTAACTTGCCCTTGTTTGGAAGAGCCTGAACTTCTGCCAACAGCTTTGGCATAACACTGGTTGACAAATTTGAAGCAGGAATTTAGCAGGATTTTCATTTTCTCCTTTTCTTCTCAGCCATGCAGTATGCTTGGCCCACACTTCAGCTCCAAAGCCACACCTCAAAAAGTATTCCCTTTAAAAATCCAAACTTACATTCAGAAATTTTGTGGCACAATGAGGAGACTAAATTGATATATGGTGACTGACTTCCATTTTCAGCCATGCCAGTCATTTGGCATCAAAATGTGCACCAGCTGTGACTGTTTGGATCTTGATAAATCAGAGGATGCTGGAAAGCTGTCAAGTACCACTGTGAAAATGTTTCCCACCCCTTACTTTGCTCTACCCCCTTATTTTCAAATTTTGCTCCCCATGCAGGTGACAACATATAAAGAAATAAATGCAAAACTCCCACAAATCCATACATAGGTTAACACTGTGCTGTTTTACGATCTTTAAAATAAGCCCATGAACTTCCTATTGGGGACGGTCATCCATCATCATCAGCTAGCCTATGGTGTTTTGTCTCAAATGTTTCTAGTCAAAAGAACAGCTAATCATTCTAACCCCTGTTAGAGAAAGAAGAGAGAGAAGTGAATGGGTTTGCAAGCAGAAGTTTCTCCAGGATCTGTTCTTCTCCAGAAGTGGGCAAATCCTTCATTGATCTCAACAGGAAATTCACCTGCTATGAGGACAGTGAGTGCTATGGCCCAAAATGAAACTTACAAGCCACAGTTCCAAGTCCAAAGCCATTTTGCTCTCATTAGTGCTTATGAGGAAATAAAATACTTCTTTTAATTTTGCTTTTATTGCACTTTGGTGAAAGGAAAGATTTAAGTCTGTTGGGGATAAGTACTTTTTCTCATTATTTATTTATATGCATATTAAATTTCGTTAACTCAAGTTCCCAAGTTCTAACCTGCTGATGAGGGTGAATCTTTGTACTTTCCATCTGTTCATCTGAGTCAACAAGATGCTCAGGCCTTAGCCCGTGTTTCTGCAATCAAAAGCCAGGAGGGGCTACCGAGACCAAGTCTTTCTTACCTATGGTACTCAGTTTGCTTCACACAACAGGGGAACAGAACAAGGTTAATTCTTCAGCCATGACCAAGCCATAATCGATGCAAAGTCTTCTCCACTCAAATTGCCCTTTTTATCTAAACAGGAAGCAAATTGATTGTTTTCAATTTCCAACTGCATTAATGTGATTTTATATTAATTCCAGGTTGGAAATAAAAGTTGGTAGAGACAAAATTAGTTTCTTGAGCAAAATTTTCACAACCCTTTAGCTTTTCATCCAGGGCAGATTAATTGATTCATAGGCAGCATGATACTGGTAATGCTAACAGGAAATATAAAGAGAAGAGCTAGCGTTATATCTTGGACTCAGGCAATTAGCATTAGGTAAAGAAAAAATCATTTCCAGAACTGTCTGTCAGGCAAAGTATAGTTTTTAAATCATAAAATCAATCCACAGATGCAATGGTCACCAAACACAAAATTATGAGTATAACTAGGAGAAAAACAAAAGCTCTTTATGTGTCAAGAACAGGAAGCGATTTTGTGTTTCTCCACAAAAATTTACAGTCAGCAGCTGAAGGCAGAAAAGGCAATAAATTATAACAATTAAATCCAAAGTAACTTGGTGTTTCCATTCAGGGTCAGAGAGCTCAATACTAAAGTAATGGTACAATATGGACAGCAAGTAATATTCAGCATAAATAAAATATACTTACTATTTTGGTGCTTATTTCTTTCATGCAGTTCCTGTTAATGTGACTTAGAGACAAAAAGAAAGGATTGAGAAAAGATCAGTTTCTCTCCATCTGCCATCTACTAGCAAAGGCAAGTAAGTGCGTCTCTTAACAAGCTGGCACCATGGACTCCACACACCTCCTCACTTCCGGTATCTCCTGATGGTACTGCTACTCCCCAAAATAACACAACACCCAGGTTGTTCTCTCCCATTGTGTTATACGCATTGTTGAAGTGGTTTATGTCTGCTATCTCAAGCCATCTTCACAAAATCCTGTGAGCTATATATATCCTTGTAGATGCACACACATGTGTACACACACACACACAAACACAGCAGTTGTCCCCCGCTGTGATTTGAACTCAGTCTGCCCAAACCTAAGTTCCTTTTCAACATCCTGTTGGTCTTGTTGAACACAGCAGAAATGGGTCTTTTGCCCAGATCCCAACTGTTTGCTTGGACCCACTGAGATTATAATCCATGGTTGAAGTGATTTCTCCCTACATTGATTTACATTGTTTATTATATACATTCTTTAATTTCTCCTTAAAATAACAATGAGATAGAAAGGTCATGCAGTTATTTCTGCATTATTTCAATTAGGTTACAAATTTTTCATAAAGGCAGGCATTAGATCAGTGTTGGCAAACCTATGCCACGCGTGCTACAGTGGGCTGTTTGTATTATTGAAAGTTCTAAAAGGTTCACCATCATTGCATTAGATCCTAGGAGGTGGCACATACCATCATCCTAGCACTCTGGGAGGCTGAGGAAGAGGTTCACAAATTTGAGGACAGATTGGGCAATTTAGTGATTTAGCATGACCCTGTCTCAAAATTAAAATTTTAAAAACTGCAGATGTAGTTCAGTTCAATCTCCAATACTATATATATATATATATATATATATATGTATATGTATATATATATATTTTTTTTTTTAAAGGAGAAATAATTCCCTTGCTCCTTCCAAGCTCATGTCCCAGGCAGGACACTTCTGCCCTCTTGAGAGTCGATGAGAAACTATCCATCCTTTCCTTTAGCCCTTGCATTGCTTCCCCACAAGGAAAGAGGAAGAGTTCATCAGGCTGCTAAGGCAGGATGGAAGTCACCATACAGGTAATAGGTATTCTCTGACTCTCTGAAATCAGACTGAAATCAGAGCTTTCCTCTCTTCTGTGTAGCAGCATTTCCATGAAGGTATGTTTTAGATATGACTAACATTTAAATTATTAGAGCTACTAAAACAAATTCCCTGCCATAATGTGAGCGGGCTTCATCTAGTCAATTGAAGACCTTAATAGAGAAACACTGACCTCCAGCAAAGAATAGGAAATTGTACAAGTTGACTGCCTTTGGACTCAAACTATAACTAACTCTTTAGTTATCTGGCCTACCCTGAAGATCTTGGACTTTGACTTGCCAACCATAGTCATGTAAGACAACTGTTTAAAATAAATTTCTTTCCTTTACACTCTGTATGTTTACATCCTACTGGTTCTTTTTCTCTGAGGAAACCATGACTGATATAGGCAGGGTAGTTTGCATCCAGAGAAAGCAAGTTCTCCTGTTAGTTGCAACTCAGGAGCAGGGGAATAGATATAAGAAACTATGTGTCTTCAAAACTTCTAAAAGTGTCCTGAATAATTTTATGTATCACTGGGTAATTTGTATATTGGACCTCTAAAAAACACTTGTTGGGTGAGTTATTTTGTTCTACAGATGTACATGACTTCTACTGCAATGCCTCAGGCCAAATTAGAGTTGAGTTTACCTATATTTCATATAGGGAAATTGATTTGGAAGAGGTCTGTCTGCCCATCAGCATGTGAATGGATAAAGAAAATGTGATATTTATACACCATGGAGTACTACTGTGCCATAAAGGATATATTAGCGTTATCTGTAGGAAAATGCATGGATCTCAAGAATATAATGTTAAGTGGAATAAATCAAACTCACAAGCTTAAGTATCACATGGTTTCTCTTATATGAGAAGCCCAAAACATAAATAACTTAAAGAGCAGACTAAAGGATGGATAATAGGAATCAGGGAGATAGATCTTTTGCAAATGAGAAAGGAAGGGATCTAAAGATGGAGGGAGGAAGGGAAAGGGGATGTAAAAAGAATTAGAATGTGTTATGTACATGTACCAACTCCCTGAAATGAATGTAATCACTCTGTACTATAAATATATATTAATAAAAATGTTTCAAAAGAGATTATTTAATCTTACTTTTAAGCAAAACCTGGCCTGATGGTTTCATGCCATATGGAGAAGATTTCAGAGATGACTGCAAGTTGGCAATCTTTCAGTCCTCTCCCTGATAATGAGAAGGATATATTAATTTTCTGTTGTTGTATAACAACTTTCTGCAGACTTGACGGCTTAAGACAGCACCCATATTTAGTGCATTGTTTTGTAAGGCAAAGGTCTAGCAAGACGTATCTCAGTTTTCAGCCTAGGGTCACAAAAGGTCAAAATTAAGGTGTCAAAAATTTGAAAGTCAAGGTGAGCTCAGTTGAGCTCATTGAAATCAGCAATAGTGCATCAAATCCATTCTCATTCTTTGAGTCCCTCCTACTTCATCTTCTGCTACCAGCTAGTGGAAACTCTCTGCATTTAAAGGGTTTCCATGATTAGTTTAGAGAAGCCTCCACAACTTTTTATGAATTCGACTGTTTAGAAATCTTAATTGTATTTGCAAAATTCTTTCTGCTAAATAGTGTAATAATCATGGAAGTAATGCACGGGAGTAAAGGTCATGGGGCTATCTTAGAATTTTGCCAGCCACGAAGACTCATGTAGACTGTTAAAGAGAAATTATTTTGGCACTTAAAAATAATAAGAAAGACTTTAAGGTTATTTTAGTAGGTGAGACACTGTCTCACTGTGGGAGAGAGACTGAACTCAACTCAACACAGCAGTCAGCTGGTGATTTATAGCCGATAATCAGAATGAGGAATTGGTGGATGGAAAATGACTCAGAGGAACAAGATTACATCAGTATCAAGGCTACAGAGAGTTTTGATAAAGTGCCCTAACAGGATTTTTGCCAAAGGTAGGGCAAGGACCTATATATCAAGGCTGGGGGGATGAAGAACTTGATCAACCATCAAGGGTTGGAGTAAAGGAGTTCAACTGTACATCAAGGGTAGGAAGATTCTTTCTAAAGTGTCTTAGAATGAGTCTTTGCTAAAACTGGGCTCAAGAGGCCAAGGTCCAGGCCTACTCAAGACCAGAGCTCATAAGAAGTTGACTAAAGTTTGGTTAAGGGAGTCTGTCTTAGTTACTTTTCACTCATTGCTGAGACAAAATAACTGACACCCAAAATTAGGAAAGGTTTATGTATTACAGTTTCTCAGGAGTTTCAGTCCATACTTAGTTGGCTCCAAGGCAGTGTGGCATGGCAGGACAGCCATTCATGGTGGCTGCCAAAACAGCAAAGAATACTGGCAAGAGAGAGAGTGGAAGCGAGCAGAAGAAAGATCCACCTCCTTTACACTGTATCTCAGCTCCACCCCTGGGCGGGTGCAGCACTCACATCACCAATCCCAGCGCTAGGCAATAAACCAATCACAAGAGCCAGACTCGGCCCCATCAAAAGTATATGAGAACTTGTGGGTACATAGTATCACCCAATACAGTCTTTGTCAAGACATGTGACTGACTACCTTATAAGCAAATAGGCCTATCTAGAACTCAAAGTATCAGTATATAGAAAAAATAGTTCCAAGTAATGGTGTGCAAAGTTCGATGAATTTCTTGCCAAAAATATCTCTGTTTTCTTGATGACCATTTTGTACTATCCGAAGAAAGGGAGAATGAAAGGGACACAGACACTGAGAGAAGTGGGAGGGTATCAGAAGCAAATGTTGCTTTTTGGCTAATTTGCCCCTAGAGGTGCCTGGTCATTCTTTATGATAAATCGTCTTCATTGAGATTTTGTAACTGCTCTCTGTTCTGGGGCCTTGACTTCTTTCTTCTTTACAGCCACCAAAAAGACTTCATGCAAATCAGCACAATGACACTTGAATCTATTTTTAATAAAAAGCATTCTTTAAGTCAGAAAAAAAGTAAAGAGTATACTGAGAAAAATATTGCCAAGCACATGCATTAGTATCTCAGCTGAAATTAAAGATTAATTAGGATTCAAAGTAATTTTAGTGTTGTGGTACAACGAATTTTGTGAGGCAAAATTGAGAGCAGCTTCAGGAATCTAGTGACACATTTTAGCTTGAGATACCCCTTTTCCTGTAAGAGTTAAGCATTTCTGTCTAGTTCCCTACCTCTGAAATATAAACATGGGAACTAAAAATCTCAGAGCTACAAGAACTCTTAGAGATGACTTAGCTGCTGCAACCTTTCAATAGCCAGGTGAATACACTTAGCTTAACAGTAATCTAAATAGTTTCACATGTGCTATATTTTTTTAAGTCCACTTGAGTTATTTCAGAGAAATATGCCTACAGAGTAGCTGTTATATGACCTCAGACTAATTTATTTAGGCATGTGAAAGATGGCCCTTTCATGGCATAACTTCCACATCCTTAGTCCTAGAATTTTGTAAGCAAACCATGAGCTTTGATGCTTTCATGATCTCGTTCATGTTGCTGCCAAGAAGTGGAGAATTTCCATTCAGTGTCCACTTAGATCTGTCCCCCATTCTACCATTTCCAGACAGAAAACTTAGTGTTCTCTCATGTACCATTTTTCATATAATATTATGATTATTTCTTTAAATCTCTGTCCTTTCCTACAGACCAGGATTTTACCTTACTGAAATTTTGATTTCTCTCACCTAGTGCAGTAAAAAAGTTCAAAACTATTTTTATGAGATTTGATTGATTCGGTTCGTTGGTTGGTGTGCGGGTAGATTGGCTACATGATCGATAGGTTGGTTCATTGGTAAATTTTCCTATATGTGACTAGATGATTCCATTTCTCCTAGAAGGTATAGCCAAATAAGGCCATTCATCCTTTGCTTATGATTCTCTGGTGGAAAATATTGGTGTGTAGTTTCAAGGAAGCTGGATACAGACTCAAATTCTGATCTCAGCCCCCAATGTACTCTTAAGTATCAGCAGCTTCAGTTGAAAAGCTCAAGTCAGACTTAGTAAGACTGTCAATGAGCTTGATCATTTTGTTGAGGATTCCAGGTCCAGGTATAATTTGTAGATTATGTTTAGGATCTGTCTCCATGTCGCAATGGATATATACACGTAAAATTCCATAGTATTCTGGAAGTCCTCCAAATTAGTGTTACATTCAGAAGTGCAGCTCTCATTCCCACCTATAGGAGGTGGTACTACTTGGAACTTTTTGATAAATAAAATAAAATAAAATAAATTGTATATTCAACCACAGTCAGAAGCCAAACTGATTCATATTTTCATTTAGTTTCATGATGAAAAGGTCACAAAGATATCATCTGTCAGTAGTCTACTGAATAAAACAAATGGTTTCATATTGGTGACTTTTACTGAAAGTCCATATATATGCTAAAAACAACTTTAGAATAGTTTCGACTATTGGGCTTTCGTTGTCAACTTGTATTACTAAAAGGAGATTCAGGCTTTCAATTATAGCTAGTGCTCCAGGCTCCCACACCATCATACAAGTGTTTAGTCTTAATACCTATCCTGTCAGAATGAATCTCTACCAACTTCACTTTCCTCCTCCAGCCATTCCTTACCCACCACAAGTTTGAAGTCAATTTAGGAATGCTTCTCAGTACTTTTCAACTTTGAACAAAACTGTCACAACCAAGCAACTGTCACATCCATGAAGATATCTGTAGAGAATAAAGGTGATAATGATCTTTGTGTTTTCTGTTTTAAATATACAGGTCACCATAAATAGAAAGCCCTTACCATTGCTTGTTTTGTCATTCTTTGTCAGGACCAGAGAACATGACAATAATAAGCTTCTGAGATTTTTCCAAGGTTGACCTTTACAGTCAAGACTTGAGAGACATTTTTCTTCCAAAAGATGGGGGCAGTTGTCTTAAAACCCAAAAATGGAGCAGTAAGCAAAGGGATACCTTAAATGAGTGCTCTACTCTGGTATATCTCAAAGTTTAACATGGGGACAAATTATCTGTGGAGCTTGTTAAAATGCAGATGCTACATTTCTAATAAACTCCCTAGTGAAGCTTCTGTGGTTGATCTGCAGATCTGATGTTGGTGACAAGGAGTTTACCCTATTCCCAAAATACACCAGCTCTGCTTGTGAAGGAACCCGTCTTCATCATCACAGATACATACACCCTTTGTCACCTCATTCAACTCTCTCCCATATAGGTTTCTCTTTTCACTATACCTTGGCAGATTATTCGTTGGGTACAATTCTAAATGCCTATTTAATGATTCTTGCTTATTAATGTTGCCTGTGCTTTTTGTATTGCTTTGACTGGAGGTCAGGAGATGCCTGACCCAATGAAGTTGTTGTTTTTCCCTTTTGCATCTGTAGGATCATTTTTAGCCTCAAAATACAGGTGTCTACACAGCTGGGATAATCAAAAATCTGCCAAAGAGAACATTAGCAATCTAAAACGTTATAGCGAAAGCTGGTCTGTCTTGTCTCTAGAACCATGTAACTCCTTGATGAAAAAGTGGAAATCCTTCTCTTCTCGACTGAGGCTCTCAACTAGAACATAGTGAACAGGTTTCCAAAATGGATTCAAATTCAAGGATTTTGTGTTTTCTTAACCCATCAAAAATGCCCCTCTAAATTCCAGAATCTTTTTCACCCAAAGGTACTCTAGCTCACATGTAGATACATCAGAAGTACGCACTCTGTCATGTGCTCTGAAGTTGTAAAACACTTTTTTAAAGGAAATGAAAATTTTCAGCCAAGACCTTCCACTCTCCCCTTCTGTACTGTTCCATTCTCCAGAAAAGCTTCACAAATATTTCCATAAAGACTCCATGGAGGTAAGTGTGACAGAGGGTCTGCCTTAAGTTGTTGGACTCACCCTTAGTGTGGTCTTCAGAACACACCAAGTTAAATTCTTCCCATTTCTATCAGATGGAGTTTTAAAAGTCTTTCAAAAGAATGCCATCTTTGTCAGCTCCTTTAACTTACTGTGAAAATGCCTACAAGTCAGCGGTGGTTATACCCCACCATTACTCTTCATACTATAAAATAAAAAGTTGCTCACCTATCCTGACAGTGAGATTCCACAACTTTTTAGATCAGTGAAGATCTAGGCTCCTCTTCTGGTGTTTTCACTCACCAACAGCCAGAACTTTAAGAACTTGCCTCAATGTTTTTATTAAGGAGTGTGAGGGTTAGTGCACATGTGGAATTTACTGAGCACAGCACCTAGCAGAGGGCAAGGAATCAGTAAGGTTAGCTATTCTTTCTGTGTCTTTTTGTTTCTGAAAACAAGTAGCTCTGCTAAATAAGATTACCTTGTTGGGTTATGGAGATTAAATACCTTGATTTCTGTATGTCAGTGAAATGCATTCAGAACATTGCCTGGTGCATAAGAAGTTCTATAAAAGTGTTAAGCATTTATATCCACTTTAAATATTATTAAAGATGATAACAACGACAGAGGCCCCTTGAGAACATGGGTCTGTAACATCTGACTGCATTAAGCTCTAGCTTCTTATGGAGGAGTGTCGAGAATTTTCTCCCAGCAGAGTTAGTGGAGTCTATGGGCAAATACATTCCCTAGTGCAGTGGCTCCCACTGCATTTCAGAATATAATTGAAAGGTTTTCAGAAATATGGCTCTCAGAGCCCTCCCACAGAATCAGGATCTCCGGGATGGGGTGTAATCATCCTTGCAATAAGAACCACAAGTAATTATGGGGCTCACCACGGTTTGAGAGGCATTGTCTGTGACACTTCTCATGGGCCTTTCAAACCCTGTGAGACCATTCATCACCCTATTATAAAAGGTATCCAGGTCATACTAACTTAGCAAGATTGTTCCTGACAATGAGTTAGGGGCACAGGAAACGAGGTGATTCAGTTGAAGGAAAATACTAGCTATCAGGAAAGATGAAAAGATTTCTAATTATTTAACTTGAGGTAAAAAGCCTAGCAGAGAACTTAATCTTGAAAAAGTAGATGAAGGGTGACTACGTAGAAATGACGATACTTATTCTCCCTATCTATTCAGGATAGAACCAGACAAATAAACCAGCACAAGCTGTTTAGAATGCCACAAATCACTCAGCAGACACTTAGCCAATGAGATAGAGGACTTGCAAAATATTTGCATCTTTGCTATTGACCACATACACTATCTATTTGATGTATATAGGTTGCAAACTGGTTGTAAATTAATCATGGAAATTCTTCCAGAATTACCACAAACTGCCATAGGGCAGATTAAGTAGTCTGTAATGATGATTGTTCAGTAGATTGATTGATAGCAATGTAACTTATCAACCTGGTGTATTTTTAAACACAGCTTGTAAAATCTGTATTGTTAACTTTTTTAGAACATCAATAGAAACCAATTATTTGGGTACAGAAAAATGCATTTAAAGCACTTGCACAGATAACTGTGGTAAGTTCTTGTCTTGCCCTTTTAGAGTTTGAAAGCATTTAGACAATAATGGGTAATATGGGAAAACTAAACATGTTAGCCAAAGAATAGAAATAAGCCAAAATTTGTGGTCATTGAGTGAGGTCCAGGGAAAGAAAGAGACGAATTGCTAGAGTGCCTGCATGGGGCTACCCTACCATGCTCAAAATGGAATGTCATATGGGCAAAGGAAGACACAGTCAAGAAAAGACTGTGATTTCCTCTCTTCCCTCCTACAGAAAAACCAGGGAAGAGAGCAAGCTTAGATTTTACTGTTGTAGACCCATGCACTGAAGTGTACTTTAATTAATCAGAAAGGTCAGAAAGGGATTTTCTGGTTAACTAAACACTGGAGAATTCTGGGTCTATTCTGTTGGCAAAGATGGAGTATTTTTATGGAGGGTCCAGAAGATTCTGCAAGGCAATCTGATTTGTGAACCACCACTGTATTATATATTATAGATCCTCAATTTCTAAAGGGTAAAAATGAAGTATATATCACTGGAAGTATACTGAATGTAAATTTATTTTAATTTGATGATTTGATTTTTAAGATAAAACAAAATCTTGCCTTATCTCTAGTAAATTATTCCTTATCCAGTCTTATGAGTAGAAAAGACATAAGAGAAATAAACCCCCAACACGAATTTAAGGAAAACCCCCACAAAATTGCTTGATTTCAAAGACTTCTGTTGGTTACATGTTCAAAATCTGGTTAGATATGTTCCACTTGGGGGTCCCACCAGTATCTGCTGTGCCAAAAGCTTTCCTCCCAAACCTGATCCTCCTACTGTTCTTTGGATGTATGAAACCACCATGAATAGCCAACAGTCTTTGAGACTCCTTAGATGCTGGCGACATGAGAGACTGGACATGTTCCACTTGAAAGAAATACAAAAATACTATCCTCAGAAATTCAACCTTTAACCAAGGCAAAGAGATGTTGGAGATGGCTAGATAAAGTGCCGAGATTATTAATAACGAAAAAAGATTTCCAAAAGCAAAGAGGAAGAGCTAAGAAAAGGGAATACAAGGAAAGTACACGTCAGTGGGGAAAAACTGAAGAGGAGACCAGACAGAAGTTTGGTCTTCAAAAGGGGATTGTGATTCTAAAACTGCAAGGTGTCCAAGAACATGAATGTGTCTTGTCTTTGGGTCTGCACAATACCCACTGGTAGCCACTCAGTGGTATAGGGGCAAATGTCGAACAGTTGGTTACTCAAGAGAAAATTTCTGACTTGAAATATATGCTGATTTCACAATATAAATATTCCTAACATGGCTGATTTCAAGTCACCAACATTAGATCACTGAATGCAGAATTGGGAAAAGTTGTGCACAACCAGTTCTTGGGAGAGGACATGAGTTGCTCCATCATACCACTGGTGCTCATTAAACATGTATTAAATTCACAAAATGACTTTAAGCCTAAAATTGAATGACAGGTAAGGGGAATGACTTTTTCTCTAATTAACAAATACTCATGTGCAGGATTAATCATGTTTGTCAAACAAAAGCAGATCCTGACTTTGGATATCATTTTTGGCAACTAAACTCAGGAAGAATAAATATGAACATTGTCTTCCCTCACCTCTTGCCTTTCTCATATATGTTTTCCTATCTCAGGTAGAGAAGAGAAGGTAGCTACAAAGTCCAGTGCTTTGGTATGGTCATCTCTGGCCCCCGATAGGTGAGACATTACCACCATCCTCAGCTATTTTAGGGTATATGATTAATAACATTTAATGATTAAGATTATGGGGGAAAGTCAAGAAGTTTGTCTGACTATCCTTGTGATTTTAAGTAATTATTAATTTTTCTGTTTTATTGGATCATATCAGTTATACAAAATAATGGATTTCATTTTGATATATTTGCACACACATATAACGTGCTTTGATAATTTTCAGTCCTCATAACCTCCTCTTGTCATTCCCTCCCTCTCCCCTGGTCTCTTTTCTCTTCTAATACTCTCCCTTCTGCTTTTATGTTTTCTCTCTTTTTTTTTTCTGGATTCTATATATGAGAGAATATAGGTAGTATTTATTTTTCTGAGTTTTACTATTTCACTTACCATGATGATCTCCAGTTCTATCCATTTTGCAATAAATGACATGATATTCTTCTTTATTGATGAATAATACTCCTTGTGTATACAAACCACATCTTCATTAACCATTCATCTGCCGATGGTTACACAGGCTAGTTCTGAATCTTGCCTATTGTGAATTGTATTTCAATAAAACATGGGTGTGCAGGCTTCACTATAATATGCTGACTTTAATTCCTTTGGGCATACATTGAGTAGTAGCATAGGTTATTCTATTTTTAGTTTTAAGGAAACCTCTATATCAATTTCCACACTGGCTATACTAATTTACAGCCCCATTAACAGTATATAAGGATTCCTCTTTCCCACATCCTTGACAGCATGTATTGTTCTTTTAACTTTAGCTAGATTGGAACTTGAGTTTGAAATTCTGTGCAGTCTGAATTCTCTGGAGTTAAAATGGCTGGTTTTACTAGGTTGTGCAACTTCTTGTTACAAAAAATTTTAGCTCGGGCTAGCAGACACCACAGAGTTGATATATTAGAAGTCAAAACAAAAATGTAAGCACTGGAAGGAAAAATACAAGGACATTGAGCCAGTCCAGGTCATCAAACTAAAGCTGATAACTCAGGCTGCTGGATACATAAGGTTATGCAGAAGGCTTATCATATCTCAGAAGCTGGAAAGCATCCAGTAGAAACAATGAAGCTGGACAAGAAGTCAAAAACCTTCAGGTGCAAGACCCCCTTATAGACTTCCTACCCAAGGTAGGTATCTCACAGCAGAAAGGACCCTGCAACTAGAGTCAGAACATGAGGCCAGAATGTTGAGGTAGAGATTGGTGCAACCCAACAATGATGACAAGAAAGATTTACATATCTGCTGCCAGAGACTACAAAGAGATAACAGCTGATCTGATGAGTGGCGATGCTCCTTTGCCTCTCTCCACGTGCCACTTGCTACTTCTGGTTTCTTCTCACTAAACTGTGTTGAAACTTTTTCTCTGTGAAAGACCCTATTGAGAGAATGAAAAACAAGCTACAAACTAGAAAAGATCTGTATATGTCATAGCTGAAAAAGTTAACTATTTTACTCTTTTGAAGATAACTATGCAAAATAACAACCTCAGTTATGTTCTTATTACCTTGTTTTTGCAAGCCTGTATTATTATTGTTTGGGGCTCTTTGTTATTGTTATTTATTAATCTCTTTTGTTTCTTGTTTTTCTTGTAATTTGTGACATTTTGTTTTGCCTTTCCCTCTAATACAGAAAGGATAGATGTGCATGTATTGACTTATGCAAGCCTAGAACTTCTCCTAAACAGTTTACAAGAATTTATTTTATTACAAGTGATGATATGAACATCTACTTTAAAGAAAACAAGACACTATGGTAGCCATTGCTGATTTCCTGTCATCCTGTTGTGAAGTCCAGTAATGCTTATATCCTTTGTTTTGATTGTTCTTAGTCTGTTCTGTATTATTTGATTTCAATATGTGTGCAAGTGTGGACAGCTATTTTGAAGAGAACAAGAGACATTACGGTAGCCATTGTTGATTTTCCTATTGTCAGGTTTTGAAGGCCTGTAATGCTTTCATTGTTTTGTTTTTATTGGTTTTATACTATTGTGTTTTTCTTGAATTTTGTGTGAAGATATGAACAACTATTTCGAAGAAAACAAGAGATGTTATGCTAGCTACTGTTGATTTCCTGTTCACTTGCTTTGAAATTCTGTGTTGCTTGCATTGTTTTGTCCTGATCTGCTTTCTTCTGTTCTGTTTTTTGTTTTATTCTCTTTAAAATAAAATAAAATAAAATAAAACATAAAAATAAAAGCTCACTATTTTAATACTAGAGTACCTTAAACTCTTACATCAGTCTCTGCCATGTGACATCTTATATAACTTTATTACAAAGTCGAAACCACAAGATTGACATTGGCATAGCACTATTAACTTGTCTCCAGACCTTAAACACAATATATAGAAATCTCTCAAAATATAAAAAGAAAAAAATCCAACTAGAAACTGGGCCAACAACACGAACAGAAAGATTATCAAAAGAAAAGTTATAGATGCCAAATAATCACATGAAAAAGTTTTCAACATTAGCTGTATTGGGTAATATACTATGTACCCTCCAAGTCCTCATATACTTTTGATGGGGCTGAGTCTGGCACATGTTATTGATTTGTTGTGTAGCACCAGCATTGGTGATGTGAGTGCTGTACCCACCCAGGGGTGGAACTGAGATACAGTGTAATTGAGGCGGGTCTTCCTCTTGCTCACTTCCGCGCTTCCACCCTCTCTCTCGCCAGCGCACCTTGCTGCTTGCGGCTACCATGAATGGCAGCCCCGCCACACCACACTGCCTTGGAGCCAACTAAGTAAGGACTGAAACTTCTGAGAAACTGTAAAAAATAAACCTTTCCTTCCCTAATTTTGGGCATCAGGTATTTTGTATCAGCAACAAGAAAAAGTAACTAAGGCATTAGCCATCAGAAAAGCACACATTAAAACTATAATGAGATATTACTACCTTCCTATAAGAATGACTGAAATAAAAGCCAGGCGTGATGGCGCACGCCTTTAATCCCAGCACTCGGGAGGTTGAGGTAGGTGGAGCGTTGTGAGTTCGAGGCCAGCTTGGGCTACAACGCGAGCGCAAGGCTGGCCTGAGCTACATAGTGCGACCTTGCCTCAAAAAACCAGGGCCGGGAGTTTGGCTCAGTGGCTTAAGCACCTGCCCTGGCAGGCGTGAGGCTGTGAGTTTGATCCCCGGTGCTGCAAAAAAAAAAAAAAAAAAGAATGACTGAAATAAAAAAACTGACAATACAAAATGATAGAAAATATATAACTGGGTATGCAAAATGATACAACTATTCTAGATAAGAATATGGCAGCTTCTTATAAAGCTATATATTCACTTACCATATTACCCAGCAGTAGTAATATTGGGCACTTAGAGAAATGAGAACTTATATCCCTAAAAATTTGTACATAAATAATCATAGCAGTTTTATTCATGGTAGTTGAAACTATATGTAACTATTCTTCTTGGTACAAATTCTGGTACATAATTATTGCCAGGGTTTAGATCTAAAACATCTTTCAAAAGTCTCATGTGTTCAGAGGTAGAGACCTGGTTGGAAGGGGTGAGTCACTGGGGACATGACCTAGAAGGGTGTATTCTTGTCCAAGACCCCTTCCTTTCCTCTCTGCACCCTGGCTGCCATCGGTTGAGCACCTTTTCTTCTGCCATGCTCCTGTACCATTCTATTTCTTCCTTGGAGCTAGCTGACCATAGACTGAAACCATAAGCAAAATTAAACCTCTCTTCCTTAAAGTTGCAGGTGTCAGGAATTTTTTCCAAATGACAGGAAAGGGACAAATACAAATTTTAGTACCAGGAGGGTCAGAAAGGCTTCCACCCAGATTTCAGAACAAGGCCTGAAAGGTAAAACAGTGTGTTCCTGAGAGAGTAGTGTGTGAAGATGAAGGTGCAATGCAGATCACAGGAAGTTAGAGATACACAGAACATCAAATGTCTTCTGAGGAAAGCTTTAGGCAGTGAGCAGATCCAGAACAAAAGAGAAGTCATGTAGGCTGCAATCAGCAAGCCCATAGGGACAGGGCTGACAAACCCTATGGAGCTCACACCTTACCAAAACCTGTCCCCCAGTGCTAGACATGGAGCTATAGGACTTAATGTTTGGCCTACTCAGTTTTGGTCTTCACTTTGGTCCAATTCCTTTCTATCCACATATTTCTTTCTTTTAGAATTAGAATGTGCCATACCCTATGTCATTGTATGTTGGAAGTGTTCAACTTTCTTCTTGATTTTTACAGGGGTTCACAGTTAAGAGTTTGCCTTGTGTCTCACAGGAGATTTTAGACTTGTACTTTTCAGTAATCCTGCAATTGTTAGGGCTTTGATAACTCTTAGAGATGGACTATATGCATTTTGCATGAGATAGACATGAACCTTTTTTGACTAGGTGTGGGATGATATAGATTACACCTAAAATGCCCTTCAAAAGTCTTATGTATTTGGAGGTGAATCCTGACTGAAAGAGGCTGGTCAGGGGGGGTGGGATCTGGAAAGGTGAATAATTGTCTTCAACTCCTCTCTTTTCTCTCTGCTTTCTGAATACCATGGAGCAAGCAGCTCTCTTCTGCCAGGCCTTTCCACTATGCTATTTCTGCCTTGCAGCCAACTGACTTTGGGCCCACTGGAAACTATGAGAAAAATAAATCTCTCCTACTTTAAGTTGTGTATGTGAGCTATTTTGCCCCAAAGATGAGAAAGTGACTAATATAATACTTAAAATACTACTCAGCAATAAAAGGAATAAAATGTTTATTCATACAGCAACTTGACTATATCTCTGGTACATTGTTCTAAGTGAAAAAAAGTGAACTTCAAAAGATTACTTACTACATTGTTATGACTGTATAATATCATTTAAATGCCAAAACTATAAAGACAGAGGACAAATTAGTGGTTGTCAGGGAGCAGGAATCAGGTGTGTGGAGTTGGGTATGACTATAAATGAGTAGCACAAGGGATTTCCTTTATAGTGATAAGAACAGTTCTATATCTTAATTATGATGGTGATTATACAAATTTATATATGAATCAAATGGCACACAGCTGCACACACACGTGCACATGCACAGCATATAAAATCATGGTGAAAGACAAACAAGTTTCTAGTCAAACAGCAATGTACTGTCTATTTGTTTTGTACTATAGTTAGGTAAAATCTCACCTTTGGGAAAACTGGATTAAGAGCTCAAGGAATTCTAGTACTACTTCTAACTCCCTATGAACCTATAATCAATTTGAAATAAAGGACTGGGGTAAGACAGTTGCCAGAAGAGATAGCACAGCAAGCACATTTCTCCACTACTGTAAAGAATAAATTGTTGTAATATTGATGCCATACATATCAAGATTCCTACAGTAATTCTTATTCCTTATTCCTTTAAGAATCTATGATTATATTTTATTATATGTTATACATTAATATATTTTTATCTAAATGCATGTGCAATAATATTTGTAGCACACTATCATTAAGTGATAAATGACATGTTTAATAGAGTTATGGCTAAGAAATAAAGCTTTATCCTTAAGTTGTATTATATGCAGACAATAAACACAGTGATTTTAGAGACTAAAGAATACATACAGAAGTGCTAAATACCATATGTATACTATAATGTCAACATAAAAATAAAATTATAATAAGATTCTAAATAAAATTACCATTATATTCACAGGATTTCTCTCTAAGAGTTTAAATTTTATGAAACTTTTATTTCTTTATATTCTATTAAAATTCCAAACATTACACCATTAACATGTATTACTTTAAAATAATGGAAGTATGTGTGTATACATGTATGTATATATTTTAAATATATATATTTAGCATGGTCTAACTTACTACTTCTCAGACTTTCATGTTCACTCATTTAAGGGCATATGCTGAATCAGAAGATCTGGAACAAGGTCTAAGATCCTTCTTTACTTTTTCTGTAAATTTTCTTATTTTAAACAAAATTCTGAAAAGCAATAAAAATGATGCAGAATTTCAAAATAAGATGAGGGCCAGGGATTTAGCTCAGTGTTAAGCACCTGCCTGGCAGGCGTAAAGCTGTAAGTTTGATCCCTGGTACAAAAAAAAAATTCAAAACAAAATGATAGGAAATTAACAATGGTTGTTATATTGCATATTGTTAACTTCAAAATAATTGCTCAGATTACTGGATATAGGCATGCAAAATTGATTAAACAATTTAAGCAATAGCTATTCCTTGCAATGAACTAATAGAATGAGTATTTCAATTATTTTAGCTATCTTTCTTCCTTTCCCCCATCTCAATTGCTCTTTCCTTATGAGCAACTTCTTTTCCTTTCACTATATCTATTATACATTTTGGATCTTATTTACTCTTTCAGTTTCTTACACTCGGGAGAAATGTGATGCTCACACATGCAAGTCTGATTTATTTCACTGATGAATATGGTATCCGGTTGCACCCATTTACCTATAAAAGCCTCAAGCGTATCTTCATTTATAGCAGAGTAGTACTCCACTGAATAAAAATCACATCTTTTTTCATCCATTCCTTGGTTGATGGGCATTTGGGTTCTTTCCAAGATTAAGCTATGGCAAATTGTGCCGCTATAAACATGGGTGCACATATGTCACTGTGGTATGATGTTTTCAATTCTTGTGGAAAAATATTCAGAAGATAAATAGATGGATCAAATGGGAATCCTAGCTTATTGAGGAATCTCCACACTGATTTCCACAGTAGTTGTACCAGTCTACACTCCCAACACTGGAGAAGTACTCCTCTTTCTCCACAGCCCTGCCAGCATTTGTTATTGGATGATTTTTTCATCAAAAACATTCTTTCTGGAGTGAGATGCAATCTGAGTGTTGTTTAAATTTGTATTTCTCAGATGAACAATAATAAACATTTTTTCATATGTTTATTTACCATTTGTATTACTTCATCTGAGAAGCGTGTATTCATCTCAGATGACCATTTTTGGACTTGGTGTTTGAATTTGGGGATCTAGACATTTTAAAATTCTTTATGTGTTCTAGATAGAAGTCATTTGTCTTAGGGACAGTTGGATAAATTTTTTTCTCAATTCATAGGTTTTCTTTGCACCCCATTTGGTGATTTCTTTGGAGGTGTAAAAACTTTTTAATAAGATGAGATCTCAGTTGTTGATTCTTTGAAATACTTCCCCTGCTGTTTGGTTTGTGTTCATGAACTCTCTGCCTACTCTTATGTCTCCAAGATTTCTACTTACTTTCTCTTTCAGTAAATTCAGTGTTTCTGTTTTCATATTTAGATCTTTGATACATTTTGACTTTAGTTTAGTGCATAGTGATAGACATGGTTCTATTTCAGCATGTAGAAATCCAGTTTTTCCAGCACTATTGATTGCAAAGGCTATCTTTCTTTCAGTGAACATGTTTGGCCTCTGTCAAAGATAAGGTGGCTGAGTGTGTTTGCAATTACATTTACATCTTCAATTCTGTTCCATTCATCTTCAGGTCTCGTTTTTTGCTCTAATAATGCTGATTTTATCACAATAGCTTTGTAGTATAATGTCAGGTTAGAAATTGTGATACCTCCTGCCTTTCCTTTGTTACCCAGGATTGCCTAGGTCTCTTCTGGTTCTAGATGAATTTTAGAAAGGTTTTCTCTAGATCTATGAGATATGATAATGGTATTTTGATTGGGATTGCATTAAATCTGTGTAAAAGTTTTGCAAGTATGGCCATTTTCACAATGTTGGTTCTTCCCATTCATGAGCAAGGAGTATCTTTCAATTTTCTGAGACATTTGATTTCTTTTTTCAGAGCACTTTACTTTTCAGTATATAAATTTTTTATCTTCTTTGTTAGAGTGATTCCTAAGTATACCATTATTTTGGATGTTACTATGAAGGCAAACTCACTGATTTCTCCCTCAGTGAGTTTGTTGTTTGTGTACAGGAATGCTACTGATCTTTGAGTGTTGACTTTGTACCCAGCTATACTACTGAATTTGGTTATTAAATCTAGAAGTCTTTTGGTGGAACTTTTGGGGTCTCCTATGTAGAAATCATGTCATCTCTAAATAATGATAATTTCACTTCTTACTTTCCTATTCTTATTCTTTTTAATTCTCTCTCTTCTATAATTGCTCTGGCTAATGCTTCCAGAAATATATTGAATAGGAGTGATGATTGTGAACAACCTTGTCTTGTTCCTGTTTTTATGTTGAAAGTGTTCAGTTTTTGTCCATTTGATGCTGGCTGTTGGTTCGTACATTTATTATGATGGTGGCTTTTATCGGATTGAGGTAAAGACCATATATTCCAATTTTCTATAGAGTTTTTATCATGAATGAACATTGGACTTTATCAAAAGCTTTTTCTGCATCTATTGAAATGATCATGTGATTTTCGTCTTTGGCTCTGCTGATATGGTGCATTACATTTATTGATTTGTGTAAGTTGAAACATCCCTGCATTCCTGGGATGAATCCCACTTGATCACGGTGTATAATCTTTTTGATAATTTGCTGCTTTCTGTTTGCTAGTATTTTACTGAGGATTTTTGCATTTTTGGCCGTTACAGAGTAATGAAGAAGCCTGTACTTCTACCTTTTGGTTGGGTTCTTTGCTGGTTTAGGTATCAAGGTAATACTTGCCTCCAGGAATGAGTTAGGAAGAATTTTTTCCTTTTCAATTTCATTAAAGAATTTGAGGGATATTGGTGTTAAATCTTCTCTAAATTTCTTATAGAATTCAGCTGTGAATCCATCATAAGCTGGACTTTTCTTGGTTGGTAAGTTTTAATTATGATTTCAATTTCATTAACTGATGTTGGGTTATTCAAAATTTTTATATCTTCTTGATCCAGCTTTGGTAATTCATGTTTCTAGAAATGTGTCCATTTCTTCTGTGTTTTCCATCCTATGAGAGTAAAAATTTTTAAAGTAGGGATTCATGGTCTTCTGAATTTTTACAGGATCTGTAGTGATTTCACGCTTCATTCTTTGTTGTACAAATTTGAGGTTTTTCTTTCCTTTTTTTGATAAGATGGCTAGAGGTTTATCAATTTTATTTATTCTTTCATAGAACCATCTCTTCAATTTGTTAATTCTTTCTGTTGTTTTCTTCATCTCAATTGTGATCCGGCCCAGGGATCAACTCGTGGGTCTCGCCTGGAGGAGACACGGGATGGGGGATGGGGGCAGGGCAAGAGGAGAGAGAAACAGAGACAAGTTGAGCGGTTCCAATCAAGTCTCCGTTTATTGCGGAAACATTCAAGGTTTATATAGAAACGGGAGTGGAAGCTGTCATCGTATGGGGGTGTGGACAGGTCGTCATCATTTCCCGGTGGGACAGGGGAGGATCATGGGAAATGTAAGTTTACAATGTAGGCTTCCCAGAGAGGATCATGGGAGATGTAGGCTGACACACCGAATGTCCACAGGGAGGAGAAAAATGGAGGAGAGACGGGGCAGCAGCCGTGAGACTGTTTCACCGCTCCCTACATCTCCTCCCCTTTTACTATATAAGATCAGGAGTATGGTAGGCCCTGTGAGGACAGTGCCTGTCTTAAGTCAAGGACCGTCCATATGAATCTCATTGCACCTTACCCGTCATGGGCATGCAGGACAGCAGTTGGTCCTGTGCCTGTCTTAGGCGGCCAATGATATAACATATGTGTCCTAGTTGCCTGTCTCTGGCTGCCTGTCCAGTGCCTCAGGGCCATTTATGGAGATTACCTCTTGATAAGTTTATTGATCTGCCATCTCCAACTGATGATAATGTACCTGAATGGGCTTTGCCATAAGCTCGTCAACCCTGTTTTTTACAAGCATCATGATCCTTTGGAATATACAGGGGCCTACAGTAAGAAACAGTAATAGGGCAGCTAATGGGCCTAATAAGGGAGCAGTATAGGGAAAAAGGCCTCCCCACAAGGAGGAGAGGGAGGATTCTCTTTGGAGGTCTTTTTCTGTTTTTGAGGCGTTCTCTTAATTTAGCCATAGAATCTTTGACGACACCAGAATGGTCAGCGAAGTAGCAGCATTCTTCCTTGAGGGCAGCACACAGTCCTCCTTTCTTTAAAAATAAAAGATTTAACCCTCGTCTGTTTTGTAAAACCACTTCAGATAATGAGGTTAAGGATTTTTGCAGAGCTGTTACATATTTTACATAGAAAATAGAAATCAAAACCATACCTAATGTTGTAACATGACAATTATGATGACATTTTTTAACACACTTGAATTTGCATATTTTTTAACATAAGATATCCCCCTTTTTGATCAATCATCCCTATCTAATACATAAAAACTTTTACCTAACTTGTTGACATTTAGTGGGATGTACATCTCACAAGTTTTGTTACAGGCTGAGGTCTGAATCTGAAACAACAGTTCGTCACCATAAACAATCCCCATTCTACATTTTGGAAAACCCATACATCTGGAAGCATGAATACATAAACATATCATGAGGTTAACAAAATCTATCATAGCCATATGAAACCTTTGTACAGGTACATCTAAATCAAAACCCTTATTGTATTGTTTCTTTTGATGACCAATGTGAACATACTACAATAATATATATCTTTAGTTGGGGTGTCTCCCTTAAGGTTATGGAGATTATTGGGGCCTCCAATCAATAAACAAGAACTGGTTTAAAATGTTACCAGGCAGCTGCTTTCTTATTTATCAAATGGAGTCCTGTCCAACAATCTCCTCCCCACCAAGGAATTTCATTTATTTATATTAATAATTTTTGATGTCTTATGAAAAACCCAATTATAAGATTTAATGTGTTATTTTTGAACAATGAGAGACTCTCAAGTTATGATAAACAACAATATACATTACTTTTACATAACCAATTTTAGCAACATTTGGACTGAGAACCCAGGTGGAAGCATGCTATTTAAATCTATTACCCAAATTAAACTTTGATTAAATGATCCAAAAATGTAAAAAAGAAAAAAAGGAAAAAGGAAAAAGAAAATTATTGAGCTCAAAATAAAAAGGAACAGCTGTTTACAGAATGGACAAATGGACAAACATGGACAGACGATCTGTACAGATTTGAACACAGAAACAGAGTTGTTGGTGTCCGCAAGAACTCTCTAAGTTCCCGGGGGCTATTTTATGCCCCTTTGCTGAAACTAGCTCGCTTTTTATGCCCCATGTCCTCGGGGTTGGAACACCTGTCACCTTGAGCACCCCATGCCCTCAGGGCGTTTCCTAGGCGCTCCATGCCACTTGGGCACTCCTGTACGGGCACTTGTGGTTTTGGCTCCACAGATGTGAACGATCACTAGCTCAGCTGACTCCCAACAACACCTTAACAGACTGGACAAACAGACAAACAGGTACACAGGTAGACTGACAAACATCTTACACAATCAAGAGTGCACTCGAATATATTTTAGCCAAATTGAATTATGCTGATTTTTTACAATTATAGAATTTGTAATTATAAATAGACTAGTCAGATTTATTGTAGGTCAATTAGCAGAGATCTCTTATAAAAGAATTTGGAAAGGACAAAATCTTATCTATAATTAACATATTATTTTTTATAGGACTTAGCATATACTCTTATTTATTTAGACTTCTGGTTTTATTGTTTGTTACCATCTTCTGAGCATCTTGGGTCAATTAAGTTTGGCTCTAGCTTCATCCCTCTCTATCAGTTGTGACGTGGTCACTGTCATAGGACTGAGCATCTGTTTCTTGAGAGGTGGAATCAACTCCTTCTCTGGGTTTGGATCCACGATACAGCCGGACAGCACACATTGGCACCCAGATAGGCCATTTAGTATTTCCTGGAAAAACATAAGCATACCCTCGACCCCAAATTAGCACTGGACTGGGTGCTTTGATTGTCCAGTATGAAGATCTTTTCAAAGGACTCTTCTTAGCCTTACTTTGATTGCATTATATTTCTGCTGCAGTCTTTATTAGAATTTTAAAATTTTAAATGGTATATACTGCCAAGTGAAATCTATTATGAGGTGAACTCTCCCTTTTGTTTTTTGAAATTTAAATTGTGAGCGTATTTAACTATTTTTAGACCTGAAGATTATAAGGAATTTTTGTGGTAAGGTATAGAGAAAAAACTGCATTTTGTTTTTAGGCACCTTGGACTTTCTGTTGCTGTTGAGACACACAGGTTGTGCTCCTGCTCTGGCCTGGAGGCCCCACTATTGTTGGGGATACAAGCAATAGTGCAGTGTAAACTTTGATGCATAAAGCGTGTGCGCAGGTGATGGAAAAACCGGGTTGGCTTGGGCGCACCAGAGCTGTGTCCCACTTCTCCTGAATCATGTCCTGCCTTTTGGCCTGGGCCGAGTGTTGTAGTGCTGCTTGTAGGGCAGCCACTGAAAGGCTTGGCAGGCCCCAGGGGAATTTGTTGCTCAGCACACAGGAGGCAGGGCTGCAAATCTCAGCTCCGCAGCACAGACCCGCCTCACAAGCCAGGCCAGGCCCCCTCAGGGGAAGTTCTCTGTGTCTTACACCACTTATATGTATTTTTAAAGGCAAAATTCTGAAATGGTTTTAGACCCTGATGACTAGAAATCAAATTTTGGGATGTCTCTCTGACCCATTGGAGGAAGTCTCCTCCACACCCTCGCCTACTAAATTGATCATAAATGTGTAACTCAAAAGCAAGTCAATTTGTATGTGGCAGTAAAGATAGGCTTTGTATCCCTCCAGGTTAAATCAATTTAGCACTTTTAAAAGGTTGAGAAACATTGCTCACACCTGTAGACCTGTAGTTGTCAGATCCAGAGGCCATACCATAGGCCAATGGCGCTAGGTAATAATTGAAGCATTTGTTTTTATATCTAAAAGCCCTTTAAATACCTTTTTTTATTATCAATTTTATCTAATGGTGATCCTGCTTAATGTATTGAATTCAATAAGTATCAGAAGATCTAAAACCCTTAGATACCCTTTATTTATATTTTCTAATTTTTGTCAAGGGAAGAACCAATTAAGCAATATAAGAATCTGCGGAGATTTGAACTCTGTTTTGAGTAGATTGCACCATAACCTGAATTTCCCCTTGCAGCTGAAACAAGCAACATTGTTTTTTTCTTATCTCTTTTGTTTGGGCCAAGCTCTAGGACTGGTGGAGCTCTTTGGTTTCCTCCCCTGCTTGGGGGCCTGTGAGGAGTAGTGAGAGGAGCAGAAAGCAGCAGTTTCTCCCTGTTAAATAACCCTTTTAAAAGTCTGTAGAGGTCCAGCAAAATTTGTTTGAGCCAAAAAGGCAGGAGTTGTTGCTTGTGGCTCAGTTGAGGATATCGGGGTGGCTGTCATTCTACCATCTTTTTCCTGCTCAGGACTCAATTCTAAAACAGTGCCTGGAGCCAATTCCACTGTGGTTGTCTCAAGAAGCTTATGATTATTAAGATCTTGTCTTATCTAAATCCACAAAAGGAATGTAAATACTGGGATCAAGCATACAACAACCAGTTCCTTATACACTAGTGATTCTGTTGAATAAGTTTGTCCCATAGTTAGACAGCTGATAGAATCAATATACCTTTTTTTTTTTTGTTAATTTTAGCTTCTAAAGTTAGAAGAGTAGAGGATGGGCCAGGCGACTTTTGGGGATCAGGTTGGGGGTTAGTTGTTGAGGCGGGAGCCACAAAAGGAGGGTTATGAAAGTTAGTAGCCTCCTCTGCCAGCTGAGACCAATCAACCTCTTAGAAGTCAGAAAGGTCGGGGTATATAGATGGGTATTGAGGAGGAGGCGTGGCAGCGCCAAGTTCCAGGGAGCCATTTTGAGAGGGATTGCCATTTTGAGCATCCACGTGAGTCTCAGAAAGAGGAAGAGGCAGCAGGTCGCCATCTTGAGGGGGCTCCAGGATATCAAGAACCACAGAGCCAGGGGGACTGGGCTTAGGGGTAGGGTTACGGGAGGAGCC
>RJWM01002453.1:61904-128787 GCA_004363535.1 Dasyprocta punctata
GTCAGTCAATTATCAGTTCATGAAAACCAAATGTTGAATTTTTAGGTTAGTTGTTGTCCCAAGCTTATGATTATTAAGACCCTGTCTAATCCAAATCCACCACAAAAATGTAAATACTATAATGAAGCACACCAACAGTTCCATATTCCTTTGTGATTCTTTAGAATATATTTGCCCGTATCTAACACCTGGTAAAAGCGATACATTTCTTTCACTTTGGTTTTTCCTAAACCAATTTTCCCTTGAAGTCTCTTAAGCCTAGTTGTCTCAGGCTTCTCTCAAGCCAAAGTCTTTAGCTTCTTCTTCTTTCTTTCTTTAAATAAATCCTTAGTCATAACCTTTATTCCTCTCACCTTGAGGGCCTTACTGAGGCTGCTAACGAACAACTGATGTTCACTTAATGCTTGACCCATGCCAAGCGGGAAAGGGGAAATGGATACCATTCTCTTACCATGACTCGGGCAAGACATAAGGTGGCCGTCTGCGCAGATCACAGGGACGGAGTCCCGGAACACCTTAGCCAAGGCTTTGTCTTTACAAACGGTCCCGTCGGGAATCATCCTCTCTGGGCAAGCCCCCACGTCGGGCGCCACTTGATCCAGCCCACGGATCAACTCATGGGTCTCGCCTGAAGGAGACACGGGATGGGGGATGGGGGCAGGGCAAGAGGAGAGAGAAACAGAGACAAGTCGAGCGGTTCCAATCAAGTCTCCATTTATTGCGGAAACATTCAAGGTTTATATAGAAATGGGAGTGGAAGCTGTCATTGTATGGGGGCGTGGACAGGTTGTCGTCATTTCCCAGTGGGACAGGGGAGGATCATGGGAAATGTAGGCTTACAATGTAGGCTTCCCAGAGAGGATCATGGGAGATGTAGGCTGACACACCGAATGCCCACAGGGAGGAGAAAAATGGAGGAGAGACGGGGTGGCAGCCGTGAGACTGTTTCACCGCTCCCTACACAATTGCATTAATTTCTGCTCTGATCTTTATAATTTCTTCCCTTCAGATGAGAACAAGATGGCAGAACAGTAAGCAGCAGAGTAAACAGCCTCCCTGAGAGACACCATCCAGATGCCAGAATATAGCAACATGGGGAAGACAAGAAGGAAGGAAGTGGGTCCTCTAGACCCAAGAAGAATCTAAAGTGAGAACTGAAGCCCACAGAAAGTAAAAAGAAACACTTAAAGAAGGTGGTAGCTGGCGGCACCTCTGCCTGGAGCCAGACCCACTGTGTGATAAGACCCGCTGGAACCTGGGGATGCACGATCAAGGTACCGCCACAGCAGCAAGCCCAGAGGCCTCTGCAAAGAGTGGCAGCATTGGAGGAGAGTGGCAGTGGACAGAGGAAGCAGGCCTGGGTAACTGAACTGACTGACGGTGAGTGTGCAGAGGCTTTCACCCTCCCACAAGAGAGATTGGCTGGGAGACATCTTGGAGTTGGGCTGGGGACTCCTAGCTGGGTGCAGACCTATGGAGGTTGCTCAGGCTGGGCCTTGCTGCTATGTGAATCCTGGGGGCCACCTCAGAGAGTCCCTGCGGGTGACTGACTTGGTCGGGAGACAGCAGCTCTGTGTGCGCTCCAGGGGTGGTGGTGGAGAGCCCACGGATGACCAGCCCACTGGCCCACATTCATGAGTAGCAACCCCGCCCCTGCGCACACTGTACCAGCCATTGGGGAGCCAAGGCAGGCTGGGAAAAGGCAGCGGATAGGGCTGTAACAGCGCCCCCAGTGACAACCACCAGATATCCATAATCAGCACTGGTTAGAAGAACCAGTCTCACTTTAGAGAAATTGTGGCCAATGCCAGGAGTGCCTGTCCCCATTACCCATTTGCCCAGAAGAACCCAGGAATATGTCAAGACAAAGAAACAAAAGGCAGTCTCTGGCCTCCAATCCAAACAGAGCAAGTCCAGGAGATGCAAACACAGAAGAGATCGGGAGTCCCACAGCTGAAGTTTCTGAGGTGATGGCAACTGAAGTGAAGAAACAACTTCAAGAGGTTATGAAAGGAATTAGAACAGAAATACTAACTCAACTAAAAGAAGAAATGAAAAACATAATAAAAAGAACTGCTAGGCAACTCTAAAGGAGACAAAGATGAAAAAAAGCAGCATAGGAAAATGAGGGAAACCTTGCATGAACCACACAAAAAAAATTCTAGAATACATGAAACAGATACAAAGAGATATCTAGGAAATCAAAAACTCCAATGAAAGTTGGCAAAACCCTTGAAAGAAACTAAAGATAGACTTTCAAACCTTGAAGACAGGTTTGCAGCTTGTGATCATGAAAAGAAAGATCTCTTAAAAATAACAAGGAACCTGGAAGTAACAATACAACAGCTGCAAGACAACCCAAAGAAACATAACTTAAGAATAAAAGGTGTGAATGAAAAAGCAGGGGTCAATACAAATGAAATTAAAAGCCTATTTACAGAAATAATTTTAGAAAACTTCCCAAGCATGGGGAAAGGAAGTAACTTTCACATAAGTGAAGCATATAGAACTCCAGCTAACCATAACCAAAATAAATCTACACCCAGACATATAATAATCAAGATCCCAGAAATTCAACACAAAAACAGAATATTAAAAGCTGTTAGAGAAAAGAAACAGATCGCCTACAAAGGAAAACCCATCAGAATCACAAGAGACTTCTCAACACAAACCATCAGGTCAAGAAGAGCTTGGAATGAAGTATTTCAAGCCCTGAAAGAAAACAACTTCCAACCCAGATTGATGTACCCTGCAAAACTATCTTTCAAAATTAATGGAGAAACAAGATACTTCCATGACAAAGAACAACTGAAGGAATTCATGACCACTAAGCCAACCCTACAGAGAATACTGAAGGACATTCCAGAGAGAGATAAAAAAAGACCACAGCTCCAGAAACAGTGGCAGACTGGTATCACCAAGCACGGGAGACCGTTGAATGGAGAGGAAAAGTAGGCAGCCAACAGCAGGAAAATAGCATGGCGGAGATGAGGCAGTGCATGTTGGCCATAACTATTAATGTAGATGGCCTCAATTCACCAATAAAAAGAAACACAGGCAGAGTGGATCAGAAGACAGGATCCACCAATATGCTTTATACAAGAAACACATTAAACTCGAAAGTGGGTTCATAGACTGAAAGTCAAAGGAGAGAGAACAATGCTGTATGTGACAGGGAACCAGAAAAAAGTGGGGGTAGCTTGCCCATTAGCTGCATAGTGGACAAGAAAGATATGGCATTTTTATCCAATGGAAAGCTACTTAGCTATAAAGAAAAATAACCTCAAGCCTCTTGTAGGTAAATGGATACAACTTAAGATCATATTCATGGATGAAATGGTCCAGAGCCACATGGGTGAGCATCATGTTATCTCCCTAGTACAGAAAAACTAAAAGAGTTAGTAGGATTCAAAATACACAATACATATTGTAAAAATGAAAGGGGAGGAAGTGTCTAAAAAGGGCAGGCACTGGCCATTGTTAATCTGTCATTGGGATTTGAGTCCTGTATTGTTTTCATTGAGCTATTTAGTTTGGTCTTATTCTATTTTGGTTTGTCTAACTTTATTATATTTTATGGCATAGACAGCTATTTCAAAGATAACAAAACACACTATGGTAGCCATTATTGATACCTGATCACCTTGTTTTGAAAAGCTATATTGCTTTCGTTGTTTTATTTTGAGTGATTTTATCCTATTTTGGTTTGTTTGATTGTATTATGACTGTTGCTATAAGCAACTGCTTAGAAGATAACATGAGGCATTATAGCAATCAGTGTTGTTTTACTATGTATTGCTTCCATTGTTTTGTTTTTCATTGGTTTTATCCTGTACTATTTTCTTTGATTGTATTGTGCCTGATGGTATGGGCAGTTATTTTGAAGATAACAAGAGGTATTAGAAGGGGAAAGGAGGAAAGAAGGAAGGGATAAGGAAAAAGACATAAATTTGTATATAGGTATACATAAGATATTTAAAATGACTATACTACTAAATGCATTAGTTATTGAAAGGGAACAGTTAATACTCATATGATCAATTTTACCTGTCTATATCTATTAATCTAAACAACCCCTTTGAAGGTAATAATATGCAATATTACAACCACTGTCAAATTCCAATCATCTCACTTTGTAAATGTATAATGTTATTGTATTGGATTTGTTGTTGTTGTTTGTTTGCTTCTTTTGCTTTCTGTTTTTCTTTTCTGTGTCCATTTTCTCTTAAATAATAATAATGATAATAATTTCTTCCCTTCTTTGGGCTTTGGGCTTGACTTCCTCCTCTTTTTCTAGTAGCTTGAGGTGCATCATTAAGTTGTTTATTTGTGCTTGTTCCATTTTCCATCTTTGCCTTTCAGTGTATAAATTTCCTTTTCAGTTAAATGTTTCTTGTATATAGAATGTTGTTGTATTTTGTTTCTTGATCCCCTCAGCCAGTTTGTTTCTTTCAATCGATGAATTGAGGCCATTTACATTAATGGTTATAATTGACATGTACTGGCTTATCTTTGTCATGTTAGCTTTCTGCTATTGGTTCTCTACTTTTCCCCTCTGTGTAATTGTTTGCCCTGCTCAGTGGTTTCTTTCTGTTGTTTTTCTTGAAATTGTGGTCATTTTTATCTCTGTCAAGAATATCTTTCGTTCTTTTTTGTAATGTTGCTTTGGTGGTTATGAATTTCTTCAGTTGTTCTTTATCATGGAAGTATCTTATTTCTCCACTAATTTTGAAAGATAGTTTTGCAGGGTACATCAATCTAGGTTGGAAGTTATTTTCTTTCAGGACTTGAAATATTTCACCCCAAGCTCTTCGTGACTTGATGGTTGTGCTGAAAAGTCTGTCATGATTATGATGAACTATTCTTCATAGATGATCTGTTTCTTTTCTCTAACAGCTTTTAATATTCTGCTCTTGTGCTGAATTTCTGGAATCTTGATTATTATATGTCTGGGTGTAGACTTGTTTTCATTATGGCTAATTGGAGTTCTGTGTGCCTCACTTATCTGTGTATTAGATTCTTTTCCCATGCTTGGAAATTTTTTGTTATTACTTCTGCAAACAGTATTTTTATTTCATTTGTGCTAACACCTGCTTTTTTATTTACACCTATCAATTTTATATCTTTTTTTGTTTAGTTTTGATTTGCTTTTTGCATCATGTTGCAGCTGTTCAATCTTTATTTCCTGGCTTCTTGTTATTTTTAAGAGATGTTTCCTTTCATGATCACTATCTGCAATCCTGTCTTCAAGGTCTGAAAGTCTGTCTTCAGTATTGTTGAAGTGGTTTTGCCAGCTTTCAATGAAATTTTTAATTACCTTGTTATCTCTTTGAATCTGTTTCATGCATTCAAATTCTTTTTTTTTTTTTTTTTGTCTTTTTGAGACATGGTCTCACTGTGCAGTTCAGGCTGGCCTTGTGCTCACTTTGTAGCCCAGGCTGGTCTCAAACTCACAACAATCCTCCTGCCTCAGCCTCCTGAGTGCTGGGATTACAGGTATGTACCACCATGCTCGACTTGTAATTCTTTCCTATACTGTTCATTCAAGGCTTCCATAGTTTTCCTATGTTCCTCTATATTTTCATCTGTGTCTTCTTTAGATATGCTCAGTGATTCTTTCATTACGGTTGTCATTTCTTTTTTTTTTTACCTGAGAGATTATTTCTGATCTGTTTTCCTCCACAGCCTCATGGAGGTATTTCTTTACTTTAATTGCTATCATTTCATAAATTTCAGGTGTGTGACTTCCAATTTCTTCTAACTTGACATCTTCTGGACTTGTTCTGAGTGAGCTGGAGGTCTGAGATTGCATTTTGCCTTTGTCTTGATATTTTCTATTCTAAAATTTTTTATTTTGTTTTCTGTGATGATATTTGTGAGTTTTGGTAGTAGGTAGCAATATCACAAGAATCAAGACCTTTCTGGGAAAATTCTGTTCTTCAGGGATATCTTCTGTGTATAGGAGATTTTTGGTTTGTATCTATCCTAAGATCCTACCTTTCCCAATTGCTTAAGAGTGGGATGTTGGTTTCTGTTTGGCATAGTCTCCAATATTTTGGTGTAGAGCTGTGGTGAAGCTATTACCCCAGAGCTTCCCAATATTGCTACATGAGTGAGAACAACTGGTTACAACAGATATGGCATTCTAGCCACAGTAGTACAATTAGTAATAATGATAGCATCAAGCACAATTTAGAAATTGACACACTGTGATAAGTATTGCTTTTGTAATTATTAATTTTGTACTTTAGACCATAGGAGCAAAGTTATATAACAGAACCAATTGCGAATTAGGGGTTTGTATGCAAAGTGTTTCCCTTTGGTAGAGTGGAATTACCTTGATTTGTCTGCATGAGCCAGTTGCCAAATCCTGGGCACTTCCATGCTGGCTGCCCATCCCACAGTGCAGGGGAATGGGCCAGGCACCTGGGTTTTTTCGGGCTGAGATTCCCAGGATGGTGGAGAGGAAATGGGTGGGGTTTATTCCCTCCTGCGTGGTTCACCAAGGTTTCCAGTATGACAGATAGGTGATAGGAAGGATTTCTCTCCTCCCATGTGGTTCACTGAGATTCTCCCAATGGCGGAGAGATGATGGCGCCTCTTTTCTTTTTTTTCTTTTTTTATCTTTTTATTTTCTTTTTTTCCTTCCTTCTCTCTTTGCTTCCTTCTTCCCTTCCTGTCTGTACTGGGGGTTGATGCCAGTGAATTACATCCCTAGCCCTTTTTGTATTTATTTTGAGACAGGTTCTCATTGAGTTTCCCAGGCTGATCTCAAACTTGCAATCCTCCTGCCACAGGTTCCCAAATAGCTGGGGTTACAGATATCCACCACTGTTTCTAATGGGATCCTGCATTTCTAACAAATTCTCAAACTACGCCCACATTGCAATTCCTTTTATGAGAAGGAGGGTTTTAGCTTAGCCAAGCACAAAATGAATAGTTATTTCAGAAAAGAAGACATACAGATGACAAATAAATAGATTAAAATGTTCAACATCATTAGCTATGAGAGAAATGTAAATTAAAACCACAATGAGGTATCACTACACAACTATCAGACAAGCTAAAATAAAAGGGAGTGATAACATCCAATCCTGGCAAAGGTGCAAAGAAAGTGAGTCCCTTACACATTGACGGTGGGAATGTAATAAGCTACAGCCACCTAGAAAAATGGTTGCCAAACTCATAAAACCAGAGGTGTAGTTATCATCCAGTTTAGCAATTGCATCATTGAATATTTACTCCAAAGAGGTGAAATGTTAAGGTTTTACTAAAAGTATATACATAAATGCTCATCGAAGCTTTATTTGTAAAAGCCTTAAATAGAAAAATTCAGATATACAGATATACATTGTTTATTCACACAGATTAACTAATAAACAATGGTTTGTCCATACCATAGACTACTACTAAGCAAGCACTAATCCTGAATGAAACTTCAGGGCATTATGTTTAGTTAAAAACAAAACAATCCCAGAAGATTATACAATGTTTTATTTCACTTATAAAACATTTTTGAAATGTAATATATAGTAATTACTCAGGGATGTTTTTTCAGCGTGATCATTCTTCTCAAGCTGCTTGACAAAATCAGCATCTGTACTGAATAATCTAGATGATTTTAGTGATCTCTAGCAGTGCACTAATCCTAAGCATATGTCTACATGTCTATCAAATCTAGTTTGTTGTGATCTATATCCAGTGTGATTGTAGTTTAGAATTCCAAGGGGCAAAATGAATGTCTAACCACTATTTTCACTTACAGGTGAAGAAACAGGCTCAGAGAGGTGAAATGACTTGCCCAAGACTGCACAGCAAGTTCCTGCCCAGAAGCCAAATCAGGACCAGGACATGGGGAGGACTCTCTTCCAAGAGTGCTTCTTTCCATCCCTTGTCCTTGGGTATGGTGTCACTATTTTCCTTCTCTCACCAAAGCCACTTCCTTGCTTTTTCAAAAATCTCTGCTGCTATCCATCAAGAACCCATGAAAGACAGCAAATGGGAAGCTAAACACTCAGTACTGCTTTGCTCACTGTGTATGCTGAGTTGGTGACAGTTATAATGCTGACACTGCTGATGATAACAATGATGGCACCTCAAAGGTAACAATGGCTAGCAATAAGTGGAGATTTACTATGTGTCAGGCACTGTTTTAAATGTCTTACACGAATTACAGTGGTACCTTGGTTCACAAATTTAAATCTTTCCACAATTCTGGGAAAGATAGCCAAATTCAAGTTTGCACAGGGAAAATGAACATGGTCATGTTTGTCATCTAATGGAGAATTCACAAATGGAAGCAAATTTTTGCTGGATGCTTCTATTTGCAAACTGAATTGTTCATGAACAGAAATGTTCGCGAACTGAGGTAAACCTGTACCTCCTTTAACACTCATCTCTATGAAGTAGACACGCCGGGGTTTATTTACAGTGATTTATTCCTTTTCCCTCTGGGAGTCATGTGAAAGTAATGCACCCACCCCCTTGTAGGTAAAGCCTCTCTCAGGGACAAATCCAGTTGTCATGGATTTTCTTATTAGTCAATGTTTGTAGTGCATAATGTTTACATTCCTTATGTTGAGTTGATACATGTACATACATCTTAATTCCTTTTTGCATTCCTTTTTTTCCCCCTTCCATCTCTTGGTCCCCTTTCCATTTTACAAAGATCTATCAGTCTCCTTCTCATTTATTATCTATCTTTCATTTTGCTCCTTTTTTTTACTCTGAGTTTCTCAGATAAGAGAAACCAAGTGATAATTAATCTTATCATTATGATCTCAAGGTGCATCCATTTTTCTATAAATGCCTCAAGTTAACCCTTATTAATGGCAGAAGAGTACTCCATTATGTGTAAATATACATTTTCTTTATCCATTCATCTGTTCATGAACATATAGCCTGCTTTCAAGATTTAGATGTTGTGAATTTTGCTGCTATAAACATGGGGATGCGTATGTAAGTATTTGCTCCCCAGACCTCTGAATCACCACACAAGACCCTTGTGTCTTTGATAGGAAGTTCAACAGCAACAATCACAGCTGAAGAGTTGGATTGCAGGTCCTCAAAAACCTGTACAAGGTAAATTCATCAAGGAATTTGTCTTACTTTTTTCATTGCCGAGACAAAATACTTGAAACCCACCATTAAAGGAGGAAAGGTTTATTGTCACTCACAGTTAGTAGAGGTTTCAGTCCATAGTCAGCTAGCTCCAAGACAGGGTGGCATGGTAGATGGGTCTGGCAAGGAGAAACAGTCCATGACAACACAGACAGGAGGTGGTGAAACAGCAAGCAGCAGCAAGCAGTAGACAGCCTGCCTTTCGCTTTCTTCCCATCCAGATTACAAGCCTTTTGGGTGGACCTTTCCATTACCCACACTGAAGTCTATGCTAAACCAATTTAGTTACCACCCACCCTTAATCTCGGTATCACAATTCAGCATCCTACACCCATGATCCATCCACTTTCCAAAGCTCCACTTATATGCAAATGAGGATTTGGTGGGACCTCTAGATGCAAACCACAACAAAACTCCAGCTATTTTTCTGTCTCTTCTTGGTGGGAGTTGAACGCAGGAGAACAGTAATAACTTTAGCTCTACCACTTCTGAGTGAGTACAGGACCTTCACTGTAACACTTGTTCCTTTTGAGCCTCAGCATCTCCATCTGTGTTCAGGGACACTAACTTTGCTGCTGAGGAAGTTAAAACTAGTGTATGTGAAGTCTCTGATACATCAAAGGTAGTCAGTAAATCATGGCTAGTATTGGTGTGGTCTTTTCTGGTCCCTGGGAAGCTAGAAGTGTGCAGCCACATATTTTTCAATATAGTGTATTCCCTCCCCTCCTCACACCAAACATGAAGTTCCAGGAGATCATTTTTGAAGAATGATATTACAGTGTAGGTTGGTAATTAAAATATGCAAAGTCTGCTGGAAGTGAGATGGATGTTGGGTACTTCTTGTTGCTTTAGCCATATCATTTCCTTCTACTGTTCTCCCTGGTCTGCTTTAGGCTGCTGTTGCTGCTCCTTATCTTCAGATGTTTAAGAAGATTCCATAATTCCTGGTTCTTGGTTTTGATTTCCACCTTTTTTATACAGCATTCATCTGATGACTTTGGTACAGGTGTTTCTGGCTCAACTACCTCTTTGGCATCTGTAGTCCACCTTCTGTTTACAACTGTCTCCTCAAATCTACTTTTTTCATTCTAATCAGAGTTACCCATGTTACTGATTTATTCAGAATTTATTGAACACTTACATGGAGTCACACACTATTCCTAGCAATTAGGAAACAGTAATGAGCTAGATTCACAAACACTCTGCCCTTTGGAGTTTATAGTCTAATCAAAAATTGACCCAAGTTTTACTGTCAGTGTGGTTAAATTTTTTTTTTATTTTAAAGAGGGAAAAAACAAAACAAAACAAAAAATACAAGAAAAACAAGAAACAGAAGAGACAAATAAACAACAACAACAAAAACAATATAGGCTTTAAAAACAAGGCGGTAGGAACTTAACAAAGGTGGTTATTTTGTATAGTTATCTTCTAAAGATTTACTCAGATTATCAGATATAGACATGCAAAATTGATCTAATCCTATGAGTGTTAACTGCTTTGTTCCAAGAACTAATAGAATTAGTAGTACAACTGTTTTAGCTATCTTAAGTGCATATATACAAATTTATTTCTTGTTTCTTTTCCCTTCCTTCTTTTCTTCTTTCCCTATCCGAGTTTCAGTGGCTAAAATTTTAAATAGTTTTTATATGTCATATTATTTAGGGTATTTTCAATATTTGAGGGAAATGCTATATTTAGAAAGCAATGCCAAAGCTACATGTAGGTGAGTCCCTAATTTCCATGGTTCTGCTCTATACCAGGGATATTTTATCCTTAAACTTGTGCCTTAACATCTGGAGCCTGTGCCTTGGAAGCCAAAAAGGGAGAAAACAAGAGCATTCCAGTCTACTCAAAAACTTCCTTCCAGTGAGTCACTCATCCTTAGTCTCTACCATGCCAGTCCGGCTTACACTTGCGCTGTTCTCTTACCCATGCACCTTTGGTGAAGCTGTTGGCTCATGCTTTGCTTTTATTTGTTAGTCTTTGCTGTTTTATCTCTCCCAGCCGCCCTGCACTCACCAACTACAAGATGACTTGTCCTACTTTGAAAGCAGTGTGACCCTACTGTTCTGCAGTTTGGGGTACAGTATACTCTTGCCACTGCTTTCTGGCTCCCAACTCATGGCCTGAAACCACTAGAATCACTCTTGGAGCAGATTTTCGGTTCTCTCTGGAACAACATCTTTTTTGGGAAAGAGTAGTCCTCCGAGTATATTCTTCACTGTTGCCATCCATTCTCCTTGGTCCATGAACACTCAGCATGGGGCTGTCTTCTGGTCACACTGGACCACTGCACCAGAATCAATCCCAATAGGCCAACATGAGCAGCCATAGCCATGCAGCCATGCCACCAGTCTCTGAGCCCTAAACCCTCTTGTTTTTGAAATCACATTATCTCTCCCTCTTCTTTCTTTTTTTCTGAAACTCCTCCTTCCACTCCACTTGAAACTAAGTTTTCTGAATGAGTCACCTGCATTTACTTTCTTGTCATGCTTCCCAATCTCCAGTTTAGTGTAACTTGGATTCTGCAGGCTGTTTCTTCTCTAAAACAGGTCTCACCAAAGTCCCCAGCCATCTACTTGCTGGAAAATCATTTCTATGCTCCACAGAACTTAATCAAACTTGACCTTCCTGCTACATTTGATTCTGCTGACTACTCTCCTGGAAACTTTTCCTCATCTTGTTCCCATGACAGCACATTTCTCTCTCTCTTTTTTTTTTTTCATTTTTAAAAAATTTCTGTGACACTTTTTTCTCATTTTTGGTGGACTTGTCTTCCCTCAGATTCTGGGTGGTGCCTTTTGATGTATTTTGTGTTTTCTTTTTCTGGTTCTAGGCCTCAGCCCATTCTCTTGCATTCTATTCATCATCCCTAGTGTTCACATGCATTTCTAAGGATTCCCTTAAATCTTTAGGGCCGTGATGCCAAATGTCATTTGTAGCCCAAATGTTTTTTCTGAGCTGTAGACATGTATTTGTGTATTAATCAAATTAGAATACATAATTATTTGGTAATTAAAAAATCAAACCTTTCTTGGTATACCAATAGAAAAGTTGATCTCATACTTATCCTACATGTGAAATACAGATCTGGGTAACACTTCAGCATGTCTTTCAGCAATAAGGCTAATAGAAATGCAATTAGTCTGTACCTCCATCAGTATAATCATCAGTCACCTTGGTCAGAGACTGGAGAATCATACTGCTAAACAAGTTCTTTGGCCCAGAATTGACTCACATTACTTCCACTCATGGCACAGTAGTTAGAACTAGTTATAAGACTTTATCTCTTTTCAAAAGTGTAATCCTCTGATGTGCTCATAAGGTTAGGAAAACCAAGGTTAGGAAAACCAGATATGGAAAACCAGAAATTTCTATCAGAATGGCCAACAGTGTACTAGATATCTCTATTTCTCTGTCTTATGGACACATCAAATTGAAAAAGTTCAGAATAGAATTTTTGCCTCCTTCTCCATTCCACACTTGGAATTACCTTATTTCCAGTCTTTCCCTTATCATATGCAGCCAACCTATTCCTTACCTGACATTCATAGAGAGTCTTCTTAAATACAAATCTCATAATGTTTCTTCCATGCTTAAACTACTCCAATGTCTCCCTGTTGCTAACAAGATGAATCCAAATCTGGCATTAAACCAATCCATAATGTGGCCTTGTCTTAGTTAATTTTCACTTGTTGCCAAGACAGAACACCTGACGCCCAAAATTAGGGAAGGAAAGGTTTATTTCTTACAGTTTCTCAGGAGTTTCAGTCCATACTTAGTTGGCTCCAAGGCAGCATGATGTGGTGGGGCTGCCATTCATGGCAGTCACAACCAAAACTGCGTGTTGCACTGGGGAGAGAGAGAGAGCAGAAGCAAGCAAGTAGAAGACCCGCCTCCTTTACATTGTATCTCAGCTCCACCCCTGGGCGGGTGCAGCACTCACATCATCAGTCCCAGCACTAGACAACAAACTGATCACAAGCACCAGATTCAGCCCCATCAAAAGTATATGAGGACTTGGGGTACATAGTATCACCCAGTACAGGCCCTAACCACCTCTCCAATCTCATCTCTTTCTACTTGCTTCCTGGGTACCATCCACACCAGGCAATTAAAACTCTCTGACCAGGCCATGTTGCGATGTGTGTCCTTATTTTTGTATGCTGGGATATCCTGGATCATTCTTCTTATCAAATCAACTCCTTATCTTTGAAAACTTAGCTCAGCCATCCACTCCCTGGAGAAGTCTTCCTTGTTAGCTTGTGGTTACACTATTTAGTGTTTGGTGTGTTTTATTTTAGTGGTTTACATATGTAGTCCTATCAAAATGGAGACTTCTGTGGTTCAATTACAAAGTGGTGGAAAACACAAACATTACAGAAAGTTATGGAATACCATTATTCACTTTAGTCTCTTGAAAACACTGAAAGGAAACCTGCTATAGTTTGCATTTTAGATGTGCCCTGACGACCTTATGTTAAAGTCTTGGTCCTCAGAGTGGCATTACTAGGAAGGGATGGTATTTTTAAGAGTTGGGATCTAGGGGGAGGTACTGAGATACTTCAGGCATCTCCTTAAAGAGTACTGTGGGGCCCTGGCCCCGTGCTTTCACTTTGCTCCCTGGTTTATGATGTGAGTACTTTTTCTTTATAAGTTGATTATCTCAGGTATATTGTTATACTAACAGAAAGCCGATTTTGACAAGATCACATCAAATTTCTCAGGTTAGTAGTAAAATGAAATTTTCATTTCCTTTTTGCTCACCTTCTCACTTGTTTTGCTCTTCACGCTCTCAGTAACTTTTACTGACCAACTTTCCTCCTCCCACTAGAAAACTCTATCCTCTACCCTGGGTTTTTACTGTTCATCTGTCATTTCCTCCTCCCTAGTCCTTGATTATCTGTAGATTAACTTTAATATCTTCAGCTAACTAGGCCAAGTTCTCATGTTCTTTTCTCTTTATTCCTGTCTTTTTTGCTCATTCTCTGATTCTGTGTCCTATAATTATAGAAAGTGGACAAGTAGAAATTCTCTGTCCTCAGAGGTCAGTGAGAGTTGAGTTGGCATATGTAGGGCTTTCTTTGACTAGCTGGGAAAGGGGGAGAAATTTGGTTAAATCTACTCCTGTATATATAATATTATTCTATCACATTCATCAGTTCCTTAACAATAGTTACAGTCTTATATCTTGCTTCTTGCTGACCAACACATAATCAAAACTCAACAAATATCTGTTAAATGCATGAATGGATGAATAACATAATGGAGAAGCTAACAAATAAATCAATAAATGATATATTCTTGACTCCTGATTCCCTTTTCATTCCCTTACCAGGCACCACACATTATGCTTACTAAAAACCAAGAAATTTTAACAATCAGTTTCCCAAAACATGAGTCTAAATATCCCAAACTCTACTTTGAACATATAGATGGCATTATTTTCACTATAGCTCATTCCTGGCCATTTCACAACTTGTCATCACTGGGTGTCCACTGAAGAGACAGACAATGACAAGGCCTTTCTTTCATATTAACTACCTAGAAACTTTCTTTTATAGCAAGTCAAATAAAGGTAAAGAACCCTGAATCTACAGGCCAATTATTTAGGAGAATTGTCATATTAGTTCTGTATCCAATGCTTCGTAACATCAAAAATACCAAGTCATGTATGTCAGATCAGTACATGCTATAATTCAGTGATTATCAGATTAAATACAGACAAGTCAGATAAGACAAGTAAGAGCAAGTCAGTTTATTCAGAAAACAAGTCCTCAGTCCAAAGAAGTAAGATCCATAAATTAGAAGAGCTATGATTTATGTAAAATACCTGCAAAATAATAATGCAGTTTTATTAATTGGAGATTTATTCTGTATCTACACTTATGCTGTCTAGTATTGTAACCAGTAGCAATATGTGGCTATTTCAATGTAAAGCTAATTTAAATTACATAGTTTCTTGGTTGCTCTAGCCATACTTCAAGTGCTTGATAACCACACACACTAAGTGCCTAAATATTAGATAGAACAGCACTAGAAAATTTCCATCACTGTGGAAAGTTTCAGTAAACAGTGATGCTCATGGTCATGCGAGGCTCTTTCCATATAGCATCTCATTTCATCCTTAATGGAGCCATGTGATGTAGGCACTACCATGTGATGTAGGCCATTTTACAGATGAGGTCACGGGGATTAAAGAGTGAAGAAGCTTGCCAAAAGCCACAGAGTCTGAGAATAGTAGAAATGAGAGTTCAGTCCAAGCTCAGACAATACCAAATTCCATGCTTCCCTCTGCCACTCTTGAGCACACATCAAGAAAAGGTCAGGAAGCCGAAGTCTAGACAGGAAAAGTCAAAAGGCAAGCAAATGGAGGGAGCAAAATGTCCCTAACTCCTCAATCAAAAGCCTTTTAAGGAAAGAACACCTTGTACACATTTTTCTGAAACTATAACTGACTTCAGAGCATAGACTACCCAAGGTCACAGAAACAAGGCACACTGTAGTTGCAGTTGGAATTTAGTTTCTGATGAAATCATTGCTCGTATGTTTCAGCAAAACATATTTTCAGAATAACAGCATCTCTCTTAATTTATTTTCTCCTTGTCAGAGCCCAAATCCCCTAAGTTCAAACTGTCACACACACTACAGAAGTTTGGGGAAACAATTCCATCCTTAAAAACCTGTAAAAAATGGTGTCTGCCTAACCATTTGTGAAAATTAAACAAAATAATGGAGGTGAAGCAGGACATATTCCCACACTGGCAAATAATTCCCACAGAAACTCTCTAGAGGTGAACTTTAACTAATTGCTTAAAATTCCAGATAATTAAAAGCAAGGACTTGTAGAATATAAAACCGTAGTATCCTTCTTGTCCACCAACCACCTCATTTTTAAAAAGCACATTTATCAAAACATCATGTTTTTACAGCAAGAAAGTCTAATCTATTCCAGCACTCTCCCCTTTGTGAGACAGGCCGTTACACAGACTTAAACAGTTTTAAAGAAATCACGTTTTCCTGAAACAATCAGTGAACTATTGAGATAGACATAGAAATGTCATAGACTCCCCCAACCCACCAACGAACTCTTCTATTAAAAAAGCATGTGGTCAAGCCAGAAGCTTCTGATCTACCACAGAAACAGAACTTCACTCCTCCAATTTCATCACTCTCACCTTATGCATTTTTACTCCATATTCAGTCTTGCTGGACCACTTTTCAGTGCCTCCAAATATTCATGCTTTGTCTTGTAACTAAATCTAAACACACACACACACACATGCACGCACACATACACACACACCTGGTGTATAATAAACATTAAGAAAATTTTCTTAATGAAAGAAATGAAGTGGAATTGACCTGATTTCACTGAAATAGGTGGTTGTAGCACTTCCAAAAAGTATCTCAAGAGCCCAACTGGATTAGAAATTTCTTGTATTAGTCAGAGTTCTCCAGAGAAACAGATCAATAGAACATACAGATACACAGAAAAAGATGTATTATGGGGCATTAGCTCATGTGATCATAGGGGCTGAGAATTCCCACAGCCTGTTGTCTACAAGCTGGAATGTCAGTGGTATAGTCCCAGTCCAAATTGGAAGTCTGCAAAGCAGGGAAACCAGTAAGAGTCTGAAATCTCAACAACCAGGACTGCCAATGTCCAAGAGCAGGAAAAGGAGGATGTCCTAGCTCAAGCAGAGTAAATGTTCCCTTCTTTCCACTTTTTGTCCTGCTCAGTTGCACCTTTTTTAGTAAGGAGCATCTGCTTTTCTCAGTCTACCAGAAATGTTAATCTCTCTTGGAAACACCCTCACTGGCATATCCAGTTACAGTGTTTTACCAGCTATGTAGACATACCTCAGTGAAGTCAAGGTGACAAAATCAACCTTTGCAATCCCTACAATATCTACCAGGCTATGAGGCTTAAGAGATTTTAAGAAAGGGAAGGAAAAGCAAAATACTAAAACTGGTATCAGCAAAAAAATTTATATATTTGTGGGGTATTTCAGTGTCATTCCATTTACCTTTTGCCAGGACAGAAAAAAAGGAGTGAAAAAGTGTCTGGCCTCGATAAAGTATGAGGGATGAATGTTGACCCCAGTACTCAACTCCATCCAAGCTTGATCATTTGCATTCCACTTACTTGCATTGCTGAGGTTAGGGTATATTCACAGAGATGCCCATTTCTTGGTCCTTCCTGACTGATTTCTGCCCATGGCCATGCCATGCCCCTGTTACTTGCCATCACATATCTAATCAGTGCCTACTTGAAGATTAGGTAAAAGGTCTATGGATGTGTCAATTTTTAATAAATCAATCACAAAGGTATGAGATCTTAACAATTTAACCCCGTCCTAGAGATAATTATCTTTCTGGACTTAAAAAGTAACAGTGATGATAATTATACTCCAAATATGTCTAGCTTCACACAGATTTTTTTTGGTGGGGGGGGGAAGGCAGCCCTGCCAAGAGGTTGCATGGTGAAAATGTGTGTGCAGTGTTTTTGTTTTTTTTTTTTTGTGTGTGTGTGTGTGTGTTTTTTGTTTGTTTGTTTAGTATGCTGGGCTGATTTAGTAGCCGAAGATCAGAAACTAAACATGGACAGGTAGGCATCATCTGTAGTTGAACCTTTTACAATGATGATTGTTAGGGCAAATGAAACAGTGTAAACCAGTGTCTTAAAGGTAATGCCTTCATACCAGGACACATTTCCTCGGAGAATCCCTTGAGGCTGGTGCCAGAAAATTCTCATGCTTTTTACAGCAATCTTACTAGCTGCCTTCGAGAGCATCTTATAAAATGTTTTAACTGTACTAGGAATCAGAACAGTTAGTTACAAGTGGGATTCTGAGTGCAATGGTTTATACATATGAGAAACAATGATCTGTCCATTAAAAGGTCTCACCCCCAAGTACAACCTGTCCACACTGCCATCGAAGGACTCAGGGGCAGCCTATGCCTCTCATTCTTAAACAGAAGAGTTCTATAATAAAGTCAGAATCTCTGACAAGCAGCAGAAATTCTGAATGGCTTATCCTGTGGGCTACTGGCATGATTAGTTACTGAACCAAAGCAGAAAATGGGTAAGCAGTAGAGATAAATGATTAGTTAATATGAATGGAGTTGAGTTGAATAGAACTACCACAATACTAGCATTCTAAGTTTAGAACTGCAAAACAATTATTCAAAGAAAATCTCTAATTTTTACCAAGCTTTCATCAGCAATCTGGATCTTCTGCTGGTACTCACTAACTCATCTCTTGTAAATATCAGTAACAGTTCAAACAATCCTAGTAACAGTGCCTAGAGAACCTGTTCCTTATTTCACCTTATACACTACAGCATAGACATTTATGCATATACTTATGATCTTCATAATAAATATTCTAGATATGCAAAGAAGAGCATATAAAATGTGTATTATATCTTGAATATTTTTGTTGTTATATGAACATACCAAAATAGATACACAGCAAGGTTAATTAATAGGCAAATAGCTATGTGTTATTGCAATGAATAAAAATATAGCATATAGATCATATGTATTAGTTAACTTTCTCATTGCTGGACACAATACTTGATATCCACATCTTAAGAATGAGAGATTTGATTTGGCTCCTATTTTAGAAGGAATTTTCCCCTTGGGGGTCCTTCTCTTAATTTTTATTTTAATAATCCATGTTTTCAGTAATGATTACATTCATTAAAGGAAGTTGGTACGTGTACATAACATATCTGAATTCCTTTCCTCATCTACTTCCCCTGCCCCTTCCTTCCTCTTTCTATCTCTTGGTTCCTTTCCTTTTTTAAAAGTTCCCTCTCCCTGTTTCCTGTCATCTATCTTTTATTTTGCTCTAGTTTATTTATACTTTGGGTTTCTCCTACAAGAAAAGCTATGCAATATTTAACCTTATAAGTCTGATGCATTTCCCCTAACATTATGTTCTCATGATGCATCCATTTTCCTACAAATGATTCAAGTGTATCACTCTTTATGGCAGAGTAGTACTCCACTGTGTATAAATAGCACATTTTATTTATCCATTCATCTGTGGATGGGCCTATAGGCTATTGCCAACATACAGCTATTATTAGTTGTACTCCTATAAACATACTTATGCATGTGTCACTGTAATAGTTGGCTGACTCCAAGGCAAGAACACCATGGCAAAAGAGCATTGGCAAAGCAAAACTATTTAATTCATGTTGCCTGAGAAGCTGAGCAGGGGAACAGAGGAAGGGGTAAGGGACCACACATGAACCGCAAGGCCACACTTCCGTGACCCATTCAGACACACCAAAAGTGCTCCACCAATCTTCTATCCATATTCCAAAGCCAGACAAGTTGGCACTCCACCCTAACCTTCATGCCACATGAAAGGAGGAGAGACACAGGTTTTATCTGTAACATTTTATGCATCAAAATTACTTGAATATTTATGTTCTTCTAGGTTAATATTACAGTGGCTATTTCATGCTTATTGAGTTAGATTTTAAAAGCTGGCTTTTTTATTTTAAAAAGAAAAAATAAAACAAAATTTCAAAACACAACAATTAGAGGGCAACAATGGCATATACATTGTGCATTGTTATCTTCAAATCAGGTACTCAGAATACAAGACATCTGCATTTAATTGTCTACCACAAACCTTTCTCTTCAATGAGCTCCGAAAAATCAGTAGTTTAACTATCTTTTATGTATACAGTTTCTTTCAGTTTCTAACACTAGTGAGATAATACAATGTTTATACATGCAAGTCTGTTTTATTTCACTAATGGGTATGGTCTCAAGTTGTATCCATTTACCTATAAGTCTCAAATTTATCCTTCTTTATGGCTGAGTAGTACTCCACTGCATGAAAATGCCACATCTTTTTTATTAGTTGCTCAGTTGATTGGCATTTAGGTTGTTTACAAGATCTAACTTACAAATTGTACTGCCATAAACATGGGTGCACATAAATCATTGTGGCATGATTTTTTCCAGAAGGGGAATACCTGGGTTAAATGGGTCCTCCAATTCTAGTTTTTTGAGGAATCTCCACACTGATTTCCACAGTGGTTGCACCAGTCTACACTCCCACTGACAGAGGAGAAGGGTTGTTCTTTCCTCACAGCCCCTCTAGCATTTATTATTGGTTGATTTCTTAATAATAGTCATTCTTTCCAGGGAGAGTTGAAATCTCAGTGTTGTTTTAATTTGCATCTCTCAAATAACCAATGATGCTGAACATTTTTTTGATATCTTTTTTACTGTTTGTATTTCTTCATTTGAGAAGTATGTATTCATCTGATGTACCCATTTTTGGATTGGGTCTTTGAATTTGGAAGGACTGATTTTTTTTAGTTCTATGTTATCAATAGTAATCCTTTGAGGAACAGCTGCAAACATTTTCTCCCACATTGTGCATTATCTCTTCACTCTTTTGGTGGTTTCTCTGGCTGTGTAAAAGCTTTTTAATAAGATGAGATCCCAGTTGTTGATTCTTTGTGACAATTCTTGTGCAATCAGAGTTTTGTTCACAAAGTCTTTGCTGACACCTACGTCTTCAAGAGTTTTACCAACTCTATCTTCCAATAGATTTATTATTTCTGTTTTAATATTTAGATCTTTGATCCATCCCAAATTTAGTTCAGTGCATAGTTAAAGATATGGGTCCAACTCTAATCTTTGGCATGTGCAGAGTCAGGTTTTTCAGCACCATTTATTAAAGAGGCTATCTTTGTTCTGGTGAATGTATTTAGCACCTTTGTCAAAGATAAGGTGGTTTAGTGTGTCTGGAGATGTTTCTGCATCTTCTAATCTGTTCCATTGGTCTTTGGGTCTGCATTTTTGCCAGTACCATGCTGTTTTTATCACAGTAACTTTATAGTATAATTTCAAGTCAGGGATTATGATAATCCCTGTCTTGCCTTTGTTGCCCAGTATTGCCTTTGGTATTCTAGGTCTCTTCTGGTTCCCAATAAATTTTAGGATTGTTTTCTTTAATTCTGTGAGATAAGTTATTGGAATTTCATTTGGGATTGCACTGAATCTGTATAACACTTTTGGAAGTACAGCCATTTTCACTATATTGGTTCTTCCTACCAAAGAGCAAGGGATATCAATCCATTTTCTAATATCTTTCTCAGTCTTCTTTTTCAGAGTACTGCAGTTTTCAGTATAGAGGTCTTTTGCATGCTTCATTAAATTGATTCCTAGTTATCTCAATTTTGGGGTGCTATTGTGAAAGGTGTTGTTTCCCTGAGTTCTGAGTGAGTTTGTTTTTTGTGTACAGGAAAGGCTATTGATTTTTGAGTATTGACTTCGTATCCAGCTGTGCTACTGACTTGGCTTATTAAATCTAACAGTTTTCTAGTAGAGTTTTTGGGGTATTCTATGTAGACTATCATGGCATCTGCAAATAATGTTACTTTAATTTCTTCCTTTCCTGTCTTTATTCCTTTTATTTCTTTCTCTTGTCTAATTGCTCTGGCTAAATTTTCCAGGACTATGCTGAGCAAGAGTGGAGACAATGGGCATCCTTGTCTTGCTCCTGAATTTAGAGTGAAAGCTTTCAGTTTTCATCCATTTAGGATGATGTTGGCTGTTGGCTTGTCATAGATGGCTTTTATCAGATTGAGATAAAGACCATCTATTCCAGTTTTCTGTAGCTTTTTTTAATCATGAATGGGTGCTGGAATTTGTCAAAGCTTTTTCTGCATCTATTGAGATGATCATATGATTTTTGACTCTGGCTCTCTTAATATAGTGTATTACATTTATGGATTTGCATATGTTGAACCATCCCTGCATCCCTGGGATGAATCTCACTTGATCATAGTGTATAATCTTCTTGATGATTTGTTGTATTCTGTTTGCCAGTATCTTATTAAGAATTTTTATATCTATGTTCATTAGGGAGATTGGCCTATAATTCTCTTTTTTGTTGGGTCCTTTTATGGTTTTGGAATCAGGGTAATGCTTGCTTCCAGGAATGAATTTGGAAGTATTGCTGCCCTTCCAATTTCATTAAAGAATTTGAGAAGTAGTGGTGTTAGGTCTTCTCTAAATTTCTTATAGAATTCAGCAGTCAATAAGCAGGCTTTTCTTTAAGAAAGAAAGAAAGAAAGAAAGAAAGAAAGAAAGAAAGAGAGAGAGAGAGAGAGAGAGAGAGAAAGAAAATAGCAATAAAATTTAAAACTAAGAAACCTATATCCTAGTACAAAAAGAATTCATTGTTACCCAAAGTCTCTTGTATAGACCTTTCTGATCATCAGAACCCTCTGAAGAATTCCAGTATCCTGTACTTTATGGCAGATACTTTTTTACTTTTCTTTGTGTGTTTTTTTTTAGCTGCAGTTCCTAACCTCTCCACAAAGTTTCCCCTGGTTTTGAATTTGGTGTAATTAGAAATTACTGTATGTTTCTTTACTATATTACTTCTTTTTTACTCAGCATAATGGTTGTAAGATTCATCTATACTATGTGTGGCTGTAGTTAATTCATTTTATTGTTGCATAATAGTCCACAATTTACATTCTAATAAAGGATATTTGGTTTTAGTTTCTGTTCTTAATTTTCCACTAGATTAAAATAATACCAAATTGCTCTGTTTCCATTTTTTCCTTTAAAATTTTGTTTTTACATGTGTCAACTTCCCACAATAAATGTAATCATTATTGCAAACATATACTAATTTAAAACTTTAAAAATAAAATTAAAAAAGAATATTTAAAAGTGAAAAAATCAAATTGTTTTTTACTAAGTAATAATCCAAGCTTTTACTCTCACCAGTGATAACTTTATTTAGTTTAAATTTAGAATTTCTCACAGCCAAAATGTTTATCTGATCTTCTACATCCTCAGAAATATAAGAGCTTGAGAAGGCCCACATTCAAATATAGTGCCCGGATCTTCCTTTTTCTTATTCTTGTCCTGTTCTTGTTTTCCTCTATGGATATCACAGCCTCATGCAGCTGAGATGTTCAACAATTGCCACTGATTGTTTTCAACAAATGTCCTAGGGACTGAACACTTTGAGGAGCTAGCTCTGAGTCAAATCAAGTGATGGCAAACTCTGTGAGTGGGTCTTTTCTAAGGATCGTCCAAACAGGTCATATGGCTTCAGTTCTCTGGGGATGGGATTTTTTTGTGGAACTATAAAAATGATTTTCCCCTCTAGTGGTGGCAGCCTGCTTGGTTTTTATAGCTTCCAGTTGTTGTTCAAGTGCTGATTTTCAAGGGTATTGTGGAGTGGGAAAATGATTGTGGGAATAGAAGTCTAAAAGCTACAAATCCCTACTGTTCTTACTGATGTTTGGCAGTTGTTCTTGAATAAAAACTTCCTAGGTTGTTGCAAACCTTTGGTTAATTTCCAGAGTTCAGAAAAAAGAAGTTGTTCTTGACTTTTTCAGACCACATTTTCACTATCTGTATGAAAGAGACGTTTTATAGTGATCCTTATTCTCTCATTCCAGACATCTCCACTTCTACTCTACGGTCTTAGTAAATATCTCTTTTCAGATTGAAGTATGTTCTTGTATACCTAATTTGCTAAATATTCTTACCATGTTTTTTTCAAAACATTATAAAATGCCATAATGAAACCCATTTTGTGGTACAATTAGTGTGCACTAATAATGATAAGGAAAATAATTTTATCATGAAAGCATGTTTAATTTTTATAAAATGATTTATCTGTGTCTATTGGGATAGTCATATTATTTTACTGCTTTAATCTGTTGATAAAATGATTTGCATTGTTTCTTTATCCAAAGGTAATCATGTTTTCCTGGGATATATCCTAGTTTGTCATTGCAATGGTTTGAATATTTGTTCCCTCCAAAATTGGCGCTGAAATCTGATTGTCATGGTAACTATCTTATGAGATAGGCCCTTTAAAAGATGATTAGGTCATGAGGGTTTTGCCTTCCTGAACAGATTAATGTCATTGTTGTGGAAGTGTATTCATTACAAAAGAATAAGCACAGCTTCCTTTTTTCCTCTCTCACTTGTCTTTATGTCCTCCCTCTATGGAATGACATAGTAAGAAGCCCTTTACTAGATGCTGGGCCCTTGATCTGTACTTCCTAGACTCCAGAACTGTGAAAAATAACTTATGTTCTCTGTAAATTATCTGTCCCAGTTATTCTATTATTACAGCACAAAATGGACTAAAATGTCCCTGATGATTTATTCTGTTTATATTGTGTGATTCAATTTACTAATATTTGGTAAGAATTCTTGCATCTATCACAGTGAATGAAATCACCCTTCATTTTACCTTCCTTTTAATGGTTTTTCCCATCAGTATCAGGATTATGCATGTTCACTCACTTTCTCTTTTCTGGAACTGCACACAAAACTGGAATTATTGTTTAAAAAACAAACAGTATTTCTTATTTAAATGTTTGGTGGAATTCCCTGTGAAACCTTCTGAGCCTGGAGTATTTTTCATGGGAACACTTTTGATGGGCGATTCAATTATTTTAGTTGTTTTAGAACCATTCAGGTTTCTAACTCTTATCAAATGAGTTTAAGTATGTTATATTTTTAACTCATTCCTTTTATCTAAGTTTTCAAATTTATTGACATAAAGTTATTAATAATAATTTATTATTCCCTTAATATCTGGTGTCTATAATGACAATTTTTATTATTGACAGATATTCTACAAGATAAATATAAAAATGCATATGATAGTTCTCTATTTAGAAAATTATTTTTATTCTGATAACTGAACATTTTCTAAAAAACAAATTTCTTTAAAAATTCCTCATACTTTTTCCTATTCCAAAGGTGAATACTTGAGGAATTACTGGGATTCAGTGCTTCTTCTCACATAATATATCAGATGGAAAATTCTTAGGAAATTATCATTAGCATAAGACTTTCAAAAAATGGTTTTAGATTCACATTTCACAAGTCATTATTTTTACTTAGTTTCCCCAGTCTTCTTTCCAACCCTCCCTTCCTTTCTGAAAACCCTATATTCTGGCCATATTTCTTGGGTCACCAACCCATAAATATGTCACACTCTTATCCAACTCTAGTATATGCATCTTTTATTTCCTCTACCTATGAGGGTTTCCCCCACTTCTCTATCTACTAAAAATCTAACCATCCTCTTTCCTCCTCTTGAGATGAAAGAATTTCACGCTCCTTCCTACATTCCTCTCCTCCTTGCCAAAAGAACAGCTGATGTAGTATTTTCTGTGACATGACTTTGAAGAGGCAGAGCTAAGCCACAAGCCAGGATGGGAGAATCAAACTGAAGATAAGTAATACGGAAACTTGGGAGATGTTACAATCTGCAACAGAAGTACAGAGAAATTTCATCTTCTCCAGTTGTTGTGCCAATGTGTTCTGCTCCGGGTATCTTGAGGCAATCTCCTTTTGGGAGAGCACTGTTTCCCTACACTGACATAAGGATGTGAAGGTATCAGTTGTTTGCTTCTCCTGCTACCTGAACATCTTGCTCTTTGAGAAAGTTTTGATGCACAAGCAATATCAACATCTGTTTCAAAGATCTCTGCTGGAACTGCAGTTTCACACAGCCAAATTGCCTATGCTTCCATCAAGGAAATGGCTATTTATTTTATGCAGCCATCTGGGCTCTAACTAGGATGTTTTGTCATTTGTAGTCTTGTTTTCAGGCTTTTTCTTTTAAGGATAAAAATTTGATGACTTCATAGGCAATTTCTTCTGTCAATAGCATATATGTATAAATATAAATATATCGAACTTGAGTAAATGCCCTCAAAAATTGTTTACAATGTCACTGTGGTGATAAATATTTTGTCCTAGTACTCTCTCCTTTCTTCCCCTCCCCCAACTACATTTGGATCTGCAACATTTACACTTTGCTGAAAAACAAGTTAATAAACTCCACAGGGCCCATATGCAGTTGCCTGAAGACTTCTTTTGTAGAAGTTCGTTTGCTTTGAAGAAGCAGGCTATTTGGAGGCTCAATATGCTACCAAATGCGATTCTCCCCTACCTTCCTTCCATCCAGCAGTCTACTAAGGAAAAAGTGTATCTCATCACTTTAATAAACGCTATCATCTCAAACATTAGAAACCTTTCTGCATCTTTTATAGTGGCTTCCAAAGAGGAATATCACAAATGATTTATGGTCCAGAGTGTAATTTCAGTGACTACCTGGGTAGTAGGGATGAGGGTGACCTGAAAATATCAATTTATCTTTTAAAATACTACTTCTCTTTTTTCTTGAAGTAAATTTACTCAGACTTATGAGTTTTATAAAGTCTTTAAAGTATTCTGATTTGGAAAGAAGAAAAACGAAACTCCCACTGACAAAACATTATTTCTCATTTTCCTGGCAATCTCACATACCTGGAACGCAGCCATAAAATAGGAGGAACATCAAGAGTCCTAGCCCAAATAAATGTTGCAGAGTTTCTACCAAAAAGCTTACAGACTCTATTCATAGAAGAGCACTTCACCCATACTGCATCTACTCTCACATTACACACAATTATATCTGGTTTTCCACCCCATTGCAGATTAGAATCAGCCAATTAGAATAGAGAGAGGAACTGTCAAGGGAGAGTCAGAAATGTTATCAATTGAAAACACAAAACTAAAAATTTACAGCACTTCTAGTGCATTTAGAATTGGGCAAAAAGCTCTTTACACTTCCATCCCCATGAGAGCACACTGTGTTACAACCCAGTGCCATCGCTGATGCTTGGGATGATAACTTGGAGTCATCGAGAGGATGCATTATGTTCCGGGTTCTCTCTGTAGGAAAGCAGAGAGTGTGTAATATATTTTAGGAAGATTTCCATCCAAAATGATTAACATTTTAAAAGGTAAGGCTCAGCAATATAGAATGGTTCATTGAAACCTGAATTATTAGAGTTACTTCCCAACCTGTCATCTTCCAATCTCTCTACTCAACCCCCAGCTATGCTAATATGGGCTCAAGAGGAGATCATTATGTTAAGCAAAATAACCCAGTCTCAGACAGACAAGAATTGCATGTTTTCTTTCTAGGAAAAAAGGAAAATAAATTACATGAAAGTGAAAGGGAGATTATTAAGGATGGGAAAGGAGGCCACAGTGAGGGCAAAGGATGAGAGACAGAGATACAGAGGGTGGATATGATTAGAGCACGCTATACTATCCATGTATGGAGAAGTCACAATGAAATCCATTAATTTGTATAATTAATGTGAACTAATAATTTTAAGGTGCACTCATATATCACACTAAATATAACCTGCCTCAAAACAAAACAAAACAAAACAACAACAACAAAAACACTTCTCTGGCCAATATGAACTGCCCATTATAAAATTTCACTTTGTCTGTCTTGACTCTATGGTATATCTGTGACATTTTTTGTTTGAATTACCCTCGCATTTCTCCTCTCTGAAAAGCCAATATTTTTCAAACATAGCTCTACTGACATATTTTAGGGCATAACATGCATTCCACCCAATCAGAGATAAATTTTCCTACAAACCCTCACAAAAATTTACTTACAAACCATACATTCTTCCACTGAGTTAATAATCAACAAAGTCTGCTGTGTGTCAGACACAGGGCACTAGGGACCCACGTGGACAAATCAACAGGGAATTACACCACAGTTTTCCATGTGGGTAACTGTGAGAGCATAGAAAGGGACATCTCTCAATGATGTGAGGGCTTGCTAACCTTTCTTATGAAAAGTATTATCTATTATCTATCCTGAGTATAGGAAAGATGACCAGAAATAATCAGCAAGGAGATTTTTTTAAAAGAGTAAGCATGTAAAAAAGACCTTTCATTTTTCCTTTGGCAGTGCTGGAGTTTGAACCCCAAGCCTCACTCACGTATGTTAGGCAAATGCTCTACCACTAAGCTACACCTCTAGCCCTGCAAGACCTATTTTTTGAAAAAATTACACATGATATTGAAATGTAGCGTTAACTTGAGTGGTACAAGCAAATCCTCTTCCTTCTGGAATTCTTTCCTTCCGGCCAACAATCTATTGTTTTATATATAAAGAGACTAACCAATTCACTTATCTCCAAAGTATGCTAGTCATGTTCCTGGCGTCTTGGAGAGCTCCTTTCACGAAATCCCAGAAAATAAATCCAATAAACCCCACATGTGGTCTATTTCTAAGTTCTGAAGCCAGCTTTCCTGCCTCAAACCAGCACAAGCTCTTACTTGCTAGAACTGCCGTATCTTCATTGCTATTTTGACTACCTAAGACCCCAATTAGGTGCTCAACATCCTCTCTGTCAAATGTCAGCTCCCTTATTGAAAGTTTCAAGGCCACAAGAACTTTACCTCTGCTCCAGTGTTACACCAAATAACAGACCTACTTCCACAAAGAGTCATAAACTTAAAAGGATTTCCTCTTGTAAACTAAGCAACTAGTCTTAGGTTACTGCAAGGTCAGATGAACCCAGGCAGTCAGAGCTCTGAGACCTTTGAGAGGTGCTCTTTAAAGTGACACCTGAGAATAAGGAAACTGTTTCCCAGTTCACCACAGACTGCTCCAGAAGAGATTAAGATTCATGAAGATAGGATCTCAAACTGCCTAATCTGCTCAGAGATCCTGAGTTAATCCTCTTTGGGTGGCTATAGACCAGGGCCGAGTGACAAAGCGGTCCAGAGACAAGAATCTGACAAAAGATCCAAATGCTAACCTCTAACCAAATATCTTGTATCAAAGAGTTATGGAGGGAAAATAATCTCACTGTAAAAGCAAAGGAAGTACATGATGCTAGGAATGAACACCAAACTCAGAGTGAGACTGACTTGGTAACCATCAGATTTGTGCCCTGTCTGACCCTCATTCCCCTCAGCCTCAACTTAAAGAAATCAGATATTGGTATCTGGCTGTGGCAGAGACTTCCAGGCTGATAGCTCTTGTCCCATTTAGCTGTAGTTACAGAGTGCCAGGATGGAGTGCTAGACTAGCTGCAACATAAGCACAGCTGCCCAGCTTGGAGCTGTGCCCGGTGTTCCACAGGCAGCCAGCTGCATGAGTGTCTCCTGTTTCCTATGGTTTCAACCACCAGGAACATAAAGCGACCCAGAGCTGAAGTTCAGATATTCCTTTCTCCTGCCTATTCTGCCCAGAAAGCAGAGGCGCAAAGTTGAAGACCAGTTTGAGATGCTATACGATATCACCGTCCAGCTTACTTCTAGATTATCTTTACTTCACGAATTAGATCTTTTATTACTTTAGAATTACCCATATATTAACCAAAACCTTTATTCTTGTCCCTTATCGTTTAGACCAATGAGGGCAAACCTTTTAGAGCTTTCAATAGTAACAGTCAGCCAGTGGAGGCACATGTGCCACCACAGTTTCAGACTCTCTGGCTGGGATCATTGCTTTGAAATTTTCCAATAGTGAGGGTTTTTGATCATAGATACTCAGTTACTGTTCATTTCAATATATTTTAATTGGTTCATTTTTGAAAAATGTTTTATTATGTGTACAATTTAGGTTGACCATATTTTTCTCAGCTGAATGAAGATATCATATCATTGTCTTCTCATTTCCACTGTTGTCGTTGAAGTACATTCATAAATGCTGCTTCCTTTTAGTGACTTTTCTCTATTCTAGAGAGATCCTCTTTCCTTGAATCCAGATACTCTGTAAGTTCATTGCAATATCTCTACATGAGGCTTTAATTTCTCTGCTTTTGATTCATTTTGGGATCCAAGAATTAGTTTCTTTTAGTGCTTTTGAAATATTTTCAGCAGTTACTTTCTAAATATTGCCTTTCTACCTATTACCTCTAACAGATGCACCAATGACATTAGACCTCTCACTCAACCCTCCATATATCTTGATCTTGCTTTTGTATTTCTCGTCTTTTTTGACTTTCTGAAGTATATCGTGGATAATTTCTTCAAATCTATTTTTAATTGATGTGTTTATTTTCCAGTTGCATCTAATCTACTAACACAGCCATATCGAATTTCAGTAATTATATGTTAATGTCTATAAATTTCATATGATTCTTTTAAAAATGTTTGCTAGTTCCTGTTCTTGGTTTCAATCTTCAATTTTCTTTCCCTGAACACATGAAGCACAGTATGTTAATAGCAATACTGAAAACCTTTTATGATTTTGTTTCTCCTATTTATTTGTCTTCAGTTTATTCTCCAGTGTAGTTTCCTTGAGTGTTGTGTGATTTTCTTGTTCTCTTGTTGTGTTATGTTTTTTGTTTGTTTGTTTACTGTAGGCTGTTTTTTTTTTTTTTTTTTTTTTTTTTTTTTTTTTTTTTTTTTTTTTTTTTTTTTTTTTTTTTTTTTTTTTTTTTTTTTTTTTTTTTTTTTTGCAATTTTTTGGGAACCCTTTAAGGTTTTTCTCCATAGAGGATTTATATTTGGTTTTACCATTTGCCTTGGAGTACTACCAAATTAGGAACCACATTAAATTAAATTATTTGCTTGAAATCTTCAAACTTAACATCCAGAGTAAGTCCCCCACTTAACAACATTCAAATTGTGAACTCTCACAGATACAAACAGACCTTAAATGCAAACAAATAACAAAAGTAGCTCATATGTCTGCTGGATATAGTCACATTGTGCTGCTGTGTGCCTACTGTACAGTGCAACAGTGTATGGTAGTAATAACAAAAGTAGCTCACATGTCTGCTGGATATAGTCTCATTGTGCTGCTGTGTGCCTACTGTACAGTGCAACAGTGTACAGTAGTACAATGCTCAATCACAGTCCAGGATGTCCAGAAGCAAGAGGAAAAGCAGTGGTTGTGTAGAGGGGACTGCTAGAAAGCACAAAGCAATGGGTATGGATACAAAAGTAAAAATACAGCATAAGACTCGGTTTTTCAGACTTATGAGTGAACTCAACTTACAAACGTTCTTAACCTGTACCTAAGGGCAGAGCTAGGATGGTTTTATTTCAGTTCTTCTCTCCCTCCTTTTAAATACAGGTAAAAGTAATTATAGTAGTTTTTTTTAATAACGGTTATGGTAAGAGTCTATTTTATAAGAAATTTTTATAAGTCACTCATCTTTCATTATAGTAGAGCCAATTGAGATGTTAATCTCATATTCAAATGTTACTTGAAATATTGGGTATTTAAGGTGATTTCTAACTAACATTTTTACTTTTTTGTCTTCCTTATACTGTCAGTTAAAATTTGTCATTCATACCAAAATAATTCAAGCCATGATTATAAAGTGCTTAAAAACCAATGAGGAAGTAATTTGGGGGACTACCCAGTACCATTTCATTATACATACAAGAAAATTAGACCCACATCAGATAATATACCAACTCTACTAGTCAGCTTTTCGATGACTGGGACAAAATATCCAATACCTGCAACTTGGGAGACACAATCTGTTTTGGTCTACAGTTTCCAATAGGCTCCGTTCACAGTTGATTGGAGTCAAGACAGATGGCATGGCCAAAAGGCATGGTAGACGAAAGCTGCTCAACTCATGGCAGCCAGGAAGGAGAGGAGAGAAGGGTGGATCCAGGAGAGAGGCACACCCCTAATGACACACCTCTTCCAATGAGGCCCTATCTAATAGCACATTTAACTATAAACTCATCATTGGATCAGTCCACTGGTAAGTATAACACCACCATGATCTAATCATCTTCCCAAAGCCCTACATCTAAACATCTGAGATTACAGGGGGACATTCCAGATCCAAACAACATCAGCTCAGTGTTATACAGTGAGTTAGGACAGAGTTGGGCTTGAACTCAATTGCCCCAGTCTTTAATTTTAGGTTCCCTTAACCACACTCCAATGCTGAAACAATGCCCAGGTCTCTTACATAGAGAAAAGGTACCATGTCCTCCTCGTCCCTGCCCATTTTTCTTCTCACTATACCTGTTTTTAAATGAACAGATTTGTGCTGGTTTCAGCTCAATTTCTTTTATACTGTTAGCACAGAGGCTCTCTTTTAAAAGATTTGATTTTTACATTCAAATTATTAATTCTAGGAGTAACATGGAATGTTCCTCAGAAAAGAGGTAAGTTAAACTTCCCCACAGACAGTTATTTGTACAAAAAAAGCTATGTCTGTATATATGTATATGTAAGATAACTAAAACGAACATACTGCTGAATGTATTAGTTATTGAGAAAGAATGGTTAGTACTCATACGATTAGATCAGTTTTACATGTCTATATCTGTTAATGTAAACAAACATTTTGAAGACAACAATATGCAATATAACAAAAAATAATCTATGTAGCATGCCAAATTGACCATGGTAAAGTTAGTTCCAATTTTGTACTCATATCACACTTCATAGTTTACAAAACACTCTCATATCTACTACCTCTGGGCTCCTCACCAATCCTATGGAAGTCCCCAGAAAATCATTGCTATGGAGTCAGGTTATCCGGACACTAATGAAGCAAATACTCCACCTTCTTCCAAATTCTGTTCCTGTGATTCTCAAATGACTTTTCTTCTAGAGAGGCCCTCGAACAGTATAAGCTCCAGGCCACACAAAACCTCTGTCTGATAACCCCATTTTGCAGAGAGCAACTGAAAGTAAGTAAAATTAAGTAGGTCTCCAAGATGTAACAGTCATCAAATTATGTGTACACAATGTGACCTGTCTCATTATTCTGAGGTCATTACTTTTTCACATGTAGTCAGGACATGACCGCAAAGTCTAATGCATTTCCATGTAGCTGACAAATGAAGTAACATGATTTAGTTGTAGAATATGCCAAATGTTTTATCTGAGGTTTACCGACACCAACAGGTCTTTGTACCTTGGGCCCAAACAGAGCATTCTACATAACCACCTTCACGTTAGGACTATTACAAAGAGACACAGAGAAGAGAAATACCATGACAACATTTGAACAGTAATGTCTGCTATTTCCTTAGAAAAAGTATGAACTGGTTGGCTCAAAAGCGTCATGTGGTTGCAAGGAAGGGCCATTCTTGATAGAATAGTATGGACCACAAGGCATGAGGCTTGTGGGAATGCAAATGTCATAGAAGATGCTGTATGAGAGACAATCATGAACAGTAACTATAGGGGGTGGTGTACATCAAAGCAGATACTGGCATCTTCCTTCTTTATCTCATGCCATAAAACTATATAACCCCCATAACCTAAACAAAGTCCAGGGAAGGGAATGCGGAAGAGGATCCTGGTATGAACAAAGACCTGAAATGACTTAAGGGACTTGAAAGTAACCAGGATTACACTTTGTACTGTCCAACATATTCAAAACATAAGCTAAATTCACTTATAGAAACTATGAAACAACTTGTACAACTCAAATTTTGTGGCCTATGAAATGTGTACTTACTATATAATCATTTCCAAAACAACATTACTACATTGCCAAAATATGACCTGGTTTAGAAGGAAAGGCTCTACTTACAATCAGAACTGCTGCAAGTCTCGTCTCTGCCACATACTAGCATTATGAGCTTGAGGTAGTAATTTGGCCTCTCTGAAATTCATTTTTGTCACTCATGACATAGGGTCCTTGTCTTTGTCCTACTGCCCCTATTTAAATGAAATGAAATTATATAAAAGAAAGTATTTTGTGAAATGTAGTATTCTCTACAAATATTAGGTGTTATTTTCAATCATATATGTATTTTTATTTATGTTGTGCAGTCATACCTCAGTTCATAAACTGAATTTTTTTCCACAATTCTGGTTGCGAACTGAATTGAATGAAAACCAAATCAAATTTCTCCATAAGTTTGACATTGAACCTAAACATTGAATTTGATTTGGGTCTCATCCAATTCATTCTGCAACCAGAATCATGGAAAGAATTAAGTTCCTGAACCAAAGTACCACAGTACTATCCACTCTCTTTATGTGTTTTATTTTAAAGAATATAGAACAGAATAAAACTAATCAAAACAAACCAGTGTAAGAGATACAAGACTTCAAAACATTACAAAATCAACAATAGTTACCATCATACCTTTTGATGCCTTCAAAATAGCTACAGATAACTTTGAACATAGTAAAAATTGAACAGAACAGAATAGAATAGAAACAATAAAAACAAAATAGTGAATGCAATAAACAACTTCAAGACAAGCCATTAGCAAATCCAAAATTGCTACCATAATATATCTTGCTATCTTTGAAATAGCTGCTCCTGCCATCAGATTTGACATATTCAAACAAAACAAAATAGAATAAAACCCAACACAACAAAATAATGGAAATAATATAGGGCTTCCAAAACAAGACCATAGGGAATCAACAATGGCTGCAACCCTCAGAAGGAGATTCCCCCGCTAGATGTGACACTGCATACCACTGTCCTCTGAACCTATGGTCAGACCACTGGCCCCAGACCTGCAACGTTAGTGAAACAACAAAGCACCACAGGCATCCAATTGTATTTCACCTCCATAGCTATCATCACAGCCTGCATTTTTCCCTTTCTCTAAATAAGCTGGTTACTTATAGCTGGGGGGGTGGCAATTGGTATTTCTTATTTGCCTGATGACTACTCTAATAAATTAGCACATACTTAGTCATATAACCACAGTACAAATATATTTTTTCATGGTTCTGGCAGCCAGAAGTTCAAAATGGGTCTCAGTGGGCCAAAATCAAAATGTCGGCAAGGCTATATTTCTTCTAGAGGTTATAGAGGAAAATCCATTTCCTTGTCTTTTCAGTTTTAGAGGGAAGTCTGTATTCCTTGGTTCACAACCCCTTCCTCCATCTTCAAATGTAACATCATAGCATCTAAAATTTCTGGTTCTCACTCCCATGCCTCCCTCTTCCAAGGCTCTTGTGATTACAGTGGGCCTACCATGATGAACAAGGATAATCTTCCTGTCTCCGTGTTTGAACCTTTCCTCACATTCGTAAAGTTCCATCTGACATTGTATTAGTTTCCTGAGGCTCCCATAACAGTGCCAATAACTGAGGAGTTTAAAAAAATCAAAATGTATTCTCTCACAGTTCTAGAGGCTGGTAGTCCAAAATCAATGTGTCAGCAGGGGTCTGTTCCCCTCAAAGGTTTTAGGTGAGACTCCCTCCTTCCTTCTCCCCAGCTTCTCCCCAACATCTTTAGCCACAAATGTTCCTCAGCTTGCTGTTGTAGCACTTCAACCTCTGCCCTCATCATCACATGCCAAGCCCCTTTCTATTTTCCCTATGGTCAAATTTTCTTCTCATGAAGACACCAAACCTGTTGGGCTAATGGCCCAGCTCCCACCAGTATGCGCTCATCTGAACTTATCTGTGTCTACAACTCATTCCAAATTAAGTTCACATTCTGAGGCACCTGGCTTACGACTCCTACATATCTCTTAGGAGAACACAATTCAACCTCTAATACCATATAAGGTAACATATCTACAGGTTCTTGGGATTAAGACATAGACATATTCAACAGGATCCTTGTTTGGTGTACTAATCCAAGTTCTCCAGTACCTCTACTCAGCACACCAAGGCAACTGTCAACACTGTGCAACCCATGAAGAGAGTTTGCTTCTTGCTGTTAGCAGGAATGAACTCAAATTGGCCTTCATTCCCCATAATTGTGCAATCTACAAGAAACCCTTTTACAAGAAAACTTCTCTACATCTCCAAAACTCAGTTATATCATATTAAAATAGTTCTAATAATATTCACCTCCCAAGGAAAGTTGCCAGAATTCCATGAGGCTCAACTGTGAGGTTTCTGGCATGTCAAAAGCATATATGTATGAAATGTTATGTTATATATCCCCACATCCAAATTTCTCATAGAACAAAGCAAATATGTTTGCCATAATTACTCCCATCACTACTTCTATTCTATTTGAAAACAGCAGATTTGGCTATGTGGCTATCTGGCTCTGCCAAGGCAGACTAAGAGTTAAATTAAGACAGCAGCTGGCCTCTGGCCACAGGTTGGGTCAGGGCCAGTAAAGCTTGTCAGTTGTCCTGTAAGAGGCTCACTGCCCACCTGCACTCCCACCATGCCCTGCTAGCTTCCTGATTTCTCTCTCCATCTACCCCAGATTTGGGACTTGAAAAGAGCACCAACCTCTACAGTGGTCCTGAAGCCAAGGACTAGAGGAGTTCAGAATGTGTATAAGTTTATGCTTCATATAATCTTTATATTTTTTTAATTTTTCCCAGATTCACTGAGGTTAAATTGACAAATAACACTGTATATATTTAAGATGTAGAATATGATGTCTTAATACACATATGCATCATGAGATGGTTACCATAATCAAGCTAATTAATAAATTCACCCCTATACATAGCTACCATTGTGTGTGTGTGCATGAGCGTTAAGAACAATTAAAGTCGAGTTTTAGCAAATTTTATTTACTTTTATTAAGTTTATTGGTGCAATTTAGATATACACACTGATCACATTCATCATAGGGAATTTTAGCAAATTTTACACATACAATGTCATTAAATCTAGACACCATCCTGTAATTATATCCCTAGAATTGATTCATCGTTAAACTGCAACTTTCTTCCCTCTGACCAACAGCTCCCCACCCCACCCCCACTCAGGTTATCACCATTCTGCTTTTCCTTCTATGAGCTGAATATTTTTAGATTCCATATGTGAGATTAGGCAGTGTTTACCTTTCTCTATCTTATTTCACTCAGCATAATGTCCTGAAGATTCATCCATGTTCTCACAAAAGATAGGATTTTCTTCTTTCTATGGCTGAATACTCTCCTGTTGTGTGTACCTAGCACATTTTCTTTGGGCATTCATCCATCAACAGGCACACAGGTTGTTTCCATGTCTTGGCTATTGTGAAATTAAAGTGCTGCAATGAAGATAGGAGCATGGATACCTCTTGAATCTAGTGATCTTATTTCCTTTGGATATTGTCTTAGTTACTTTCTCATGACTGGGACAAAATACCTGACACCCACGAGTTAAAAAGGAAAATTTATCTTAGTTCAGTGTGTAGAGGTTTCAGTCTACTCCATTGGCTCCAAAGAGGGCAGTACGATAGAGGAGAAAGAGTTTGTGGCTTGGCAGGCAGGAAGCAGTAGAGATCAAGGGAGGTTGAGGGATATACACCTTCAAGGCCACACCCAGTGATCCACCTCTTTCCACTAGGCTTCACTTCCCAATACCACACCCAGCTATAGACCCATCAGTGGACTAATCCAGTATCACATAACCATAATCCAGTCACTTCTCAAAAGCCTCACCTATGAGCACATGAGGCTTTGGGGGGACGCCTAGATATAAACCATAACAGATATATGCTGAACCCAGTAGTGGGAGTAAAGTAGACAAAGAAAGTGAATAGACGATTTTCCTAAATGACATACAAAAGGCCAACAGGTATATGAAAAGATGCTCAACACCACTAATTATTAGGAAAATATACATAAAACCAGAGTGAAATACCATTTCACATCTGTTTAGAATGGCTGTTATAAAGTCAAACGACGTTAAATGTTGGTGAGGCTGTGGAAGAAATGGAACCCTACTACACTGTTGGTGGAAACGTGAAATGGTGCACACATTATGAGAAATAATATGTATTGTCTACCTAGTGTAAGATACTGGAAGAGTAAATAAGTTCCAAAATCTACAATAAATATCGTGAAAGGGTAAGAAATTGCTCAAAAGTGAAAAATAACTGGGATGGGGAAAGGAGAAAAGAAGGAAGGGAAAAGGAAAAAAGATATAAATTTGCATGTACATACATAAGATAGTTAAGATGACTACACTACTAATTCTAATAGTTCTTAAAATAGAACAGTTAATACTCATATGATTAGATCAATCTTGCATGTCTATATCTGGTAATCTAAGCAACTCTTTTGAAGATAACAATATGCAACATAACAACCATTGTTAAATTCCTATTGTCTTGTTTTTAAAGCCTATATTGTGATGATTTTGGGTTTTTTGTTGTTGTTTGTCTCTTTTGATTTTTTGGTTTTTTTTTTCTTTTAAATAAAATTAAAAAAAAGAAACACTATGGCTATTCCTCAAAAAATAGTTACCATATGATAAAGACTTAAACTTTTTTTAATTCCAAAGAAAAAAATAAAAATGATAATAAAACAGAGTTTGAAAACAGGTTTGTAGGAGAGGTACAATAATTAATACATTGTGTATTATTGTCTTTGTAGTAGTTACTCAGAGTACAAGATATAGGCATGATATCCTGTACAAACAATATTATCACAAACCTTTATTTTCAATGAACTAAGAGAAACTAGCTGTGTAGCTATCTTAACTAGCTTGTATATAAATATACATTTTTTCCCTTTTTTCCTTTCCACTTTCCCTCATCAGTTTGTCTCTTCTTTCAAACAGTCTATGGCCATACCATCCTGAATGCTCCCAATCTTGTCCGATCTTGGAAGCTAAGCAGAGTTGAGCCTGGTTAGTACTTGGGTAGAAGACTTAAAGCTTTTAAAGAAACAAAATATAAAAGGGCAGTTGCCCTTTTCAATCTCTTTCAATAATCTTCTACCCCTTTCTCTTTGTGTCTCTTAAAGCCTGAACAACCATACTTGAAACAAGTTTTTGCTCTGAGCTACATTTTTCAGTAAGGAAAACTGAAAGATAGGAGACTCACCATCCTAACTTTGCCACTGACACATAAATAGAGAATAGCGAATGGATTTTAGTTTCTCATAGATTAATGTGAGATGCTTTCTCCACTGCCTCTGAGTTTGGTTTTCAATGAAACGATCAAATGAGATGTGAGAAATGGATGAAGGACAGGAAAGGACACACCACAGGGTTGCACAGTACTTGCAGTTTACTGTGTAGTATATGCAGTTTAATCTGCAGCCCTTCAAAGCAACTTTCAACCTTATTATAGGGACTAATTGATTTAAGGAGAGATGAGAGCAGTGTGAATGTATGGACAGCTATTTTGAAGAGAACAAGAGACATTATGGGAGCCATTGTTGATTTTCCTATTGTCTGGTTTTGAAGCCCCATAATGCTTTCATTCTTTTGTTTTGATTGGTTTTATACTCTTGTGTTTTGTTTGAATTCATTGTGTGTGAAGATATGGACAACTATTTTGAAGAAAACAATGGACATTATGGTAGCCACTGTTGATTTCCTGTTCACTGGTTTTGAAACCCTGTGTTGCTTGCATTGTTTTGTTCTGATCTGCTTTGTTCTGTTTTGCTTTATTCTCTTTTTTAAAAATTAATTAATTAATTTTACAAAAGGAGAGATGAGCAAACTGACTTAGGCTGGGAGAGTGCTAGCAGGCCTCCAACAGATTCTCCTGGGAACTGAGTCTCTGCCTGAAGCTCAGTATACTGATCCTGGAACTGCCCTCCCTGCAATGTAACTTTGGTAACAGTTCAACTTTAGCAGAGAGATTGGATTAGTTTTCTAGGGTTGGTACCACAATGTGGAAAACTCAAACAACAGAAATGCATTGCTTAACAATTCTGAAGACTCGAAGAACAAAATCAAGGTGTTACCAGGACACTTTCTATAGTATGTTTTTGTCTTAACTCCTGGTGTTGCTTGCAGTTTAGGGTATCCATTACAATCTCTGCCTCTGTCATCTCATGGCATATCTCCCTATCTGTGCATCTGTCCTCATGTGTACATCTTATCAGAACACCAGTGGTGCTAGATTAGGGGCCCAGCTTTTACCAAAGTGACCTCATCTTAAGTGAGACATCTACAATGATTTTGTTTCCAAATAAGGTCTATATTCTATGTACTAAATGTTAGGACTTCAACACATCTTCCTGAGAAGACACAATTCAGCCTACAATAGAGATGATTGGGGCCTCATTTGATGCAATAAAATCTGAACAACAATCTGCTGCAAGAGCCATGGTAAACTACTAGTAGAGTGACCTCACTCCCCAAGGGACATTTGGCAATATCTAGAGACACTTTTGTTGTGCTAACTATGCATTGTGCTTTGGGCCTAATGGGTGAGGGCCAGAGATATTCTGAAACATCCTATAATAAATACTCAGGAGAGCCCCAGAAACAGAGAAGTACTATCTGGCCCAGAATGCCCATAGTTAACAGATGTTAACATTTTGCCTCTGTGCTTCTGAGCTTTTTGTATTTTTTAAGAAATTTTTAAAAAAATGGTACAGCTCAAGCTCCAAACCCCTCCTAACTCTCTCGTCCCTTTCTCTTTCTACAATAGCCACTGTGTTGAAGATGGTGTGTATCATTCCCATGAAGGGTCTCCTTTTGCTCTGTATACGTATGTATCATAAACAAGATATATCATTGTACTAGGTGCTTTTCAGTTTGCATAGCAAGTTGACAAAGCTTCATCCACACTGCACTCTGTCCCATCAGAAGAGTGTCCCTTTCAACCCAACCTTCTCTCAAAGGGCATTCTCCTTCTCTTGCTGAGGAGCCATCATTGGCCCTTTGACTCTGAATCCTGTTTACTCCCCTCCCCTGCAGACTCGCCGAGTCAAGGCAGGAGCTTCAAATTGATGATTTCAACGGTTCCTCCCTCAGCCATGCTGCTTGGCTCCCGCCTGCCTGCCGTGCCAACAGATGAAGTTGTGAGGGCTGCTGGCTTTCCTGCATCTAATCCAGAGCCTCAGTAGCAGCAGGGAAGGTGGCAAATGTTCAATAGCAGTTGTTGGCAAAGAGGCACAGCAGTGGCCAGACCCGCTGATGCCACTGTATGTGCAAAAGCCACTTTAGCAAATTTCTCCTACGTGGTCAGATTTGCAACCAGGACAAAGCTCTCTGCTGCATATGAGAAGGAAATGCAAGCTCCTTTTTAATTCTTTGCTGGTTAATTAGCTTGAATGACTGGCTGGGATCCCTTTTTTAATTTAACTTCTGTTATTAATATTGGTAGATTAATCTGATCTGCAAAATGCGATGGTGAGGTGAATTTATGTAGCAGTAAAATATAAAGCAGAAAATTTAAACAAATGTGGTTTTATCAGAAGTAAAATGGCTTCTGCATTGATTAGGCTCTGGTTAGCAAACCACAATAAACTGCTAGCCGGTTTGCTAGGTTATATTAATTAATTAACAATCAGGTAATACTTGGAAGCTATCAAGTGTTGAATAATATTTTTGAAACCTTCTGATTAGGCACAAGATGTGATTTTTGTTTTCTGTTTATAGAGTCTTGGGTTTTGGTTCTCATTTTTTACCATTATTATGTTTGTTAATCAAATAGCTATGCTTTTGAATTCAGTAATTCATCCTATAACTCCCAGTGAGTAACCTCAAATAGTGAAATAGTCTTACAGCAGCTATTTACAGAGGAAAATGTCTTTTCTCAAAATTTAGCATTTGAGCCCTAGCTCCCTATTGTTTTGAATCAGTCTGAGTTTGGGAGAGGGGAGTTGGCAGGAGATTCCTGTTGCCACCTTATTTTTAGATCAGCTGTACAGTTGCAAGTGGCCTGAGAGAGGTAGCAGATAGGGTTTTTAAAGGTTTGGTGCCCTCTTCCTGGACAAAGTATTTTTACTCTATCAGTTCTCTTTACCCATAAGCTCTCTCATGTGCTTTGTCACTACAATTGTCAAGAAACTGCCAATGGAAAAGAAAACAGCTTTTTTAGCTTGAGAAATTCCATGCCTTTACTTAAACCACTCATCTCATATGATCTTCAACTACATCCTCATTTCTGTCAAACACAGAAATATGATTAAACAGAGATTTATATAGTAAATCTCTGCTTGATGGGGTGCTGAAGGGTAGGGGGCTGGTACATTTTTCTCTGGTCTAAAAAAACATGTCCACTATTTTGATCCCCAGAGGGAGATGGAACTTCAGGAAGTGACTTAGAGCTGGTCGAAAAGGAAGGAAAATCCTACACTTTTCAAGTTTCATCTGAGGGAGAACTCGTGGTCAGACACTTGGGGGGGTTATGCTGAATTCCTTGACTTATCTTTTAGTTATGTAATAGAATATTTTTATTATCATTTGTGAAATATTTATAACATACAGAAAATAGCATTGCCCATGTACTCACTACTCAGATTTAACAGATGTTAACATTTTGCCTATGTGACTGAGTTTTCTCAGTTATTTAAGAAACAAAATGTTATAGCTCATGCTCCAAACACTCCCATCCCTCCCCTGCCTTTCTCTTTTGAGAATAACCACTCTCTTGAAGTTGGTGCATTATCATTTCCATGCAAGTTCTTACTCTGCTTTCTGTATGTATAGACTGTAGACAATATATATTGTTCTGGTTGCTTTTAAAATTTCATAGCTAGTATCAAACTGACCACTTCTAGGTATCTGTCATAGGGAAATGTTCATATATAAGTTATAGTACTATTTGTTGAAGTACCATTTGTGATAGCAGAAAAGGAAAAGGAATGCAACATAATTGTCTACCAGTAGGGGAATGGAGAAATAAAACTCTGGTTTACCTACATCATAGATTACCATACAGATATTAAGATAAATGGGCCATATCTATACGTCAATAGAAATACACCTCAAAAACAGTGGTTAGTGAATAAGGCAAGTTGTAAAGTTATACATGCAAGATGATAACATTTACATACCTACTTAAGTAATAAGGTACTGTATTTCTGATACCTGTTCCTTCACATTTAAAACACATCACAAAGCATTATCATTTATTTCAATTAAATTTATTTTTCAGTTTTCAAAACACTTTCATATACACAATCTCATTGATAAACACAAATCTCCTTCGAAGGAGTTTTGAAATGGTAAAGTAGTGAGTGTCAGCAATTCAGCCTCTCAGAGATTTAGATTCCAGACATTGGAAAATAGCATCTTAGAGAAGAAAAAAGACAGAGACAAACAGATCCCCAGGAATAGGGAAGGAACTGACAGGAAAATTAAAAGCTACAGAGAAGTTGAAGAGATGGAGCAGAAAGCAGAGAAGGGAGCAAAAGTCTGGACTTTCTCCCCTGTTCCTGGGTCCTGGCTCAAAGTGTGCAGGCAAGGGAATCTGACACTGCTGAAGCAAGGTGAGCACTGGTGGTTGCAGGAAGCTTTAGGGAGAAACAGCGGTGGTGGACTGGGCTGGCAGTTATAGTGATCTGCAGGGAATATAACAGGGTTTTCCTCTGACAGCAGCCCTTCGATCCAGCAGGAAAAGGATCCCAGTGCAGGAGCATGCTATATTACTGGACAGAGCGCAGGAACAAGCATCATTTCAGGAAAGGATCAAATGCGCTTAAATCTGGGATTCAGAATCCAGGACAGCTTAACTTCAGGGGTCCCAGTGTTGTCCTTCCACAGTGACTGGGTGAGAGAGAGCCCCAGGGGATAGTCATGGACAGACAGCAGGCTGGAAAAGACCCCCTGACGGGTGTGAGCTCAAACCAGGAAGGTTACAGGCCCTGCACCCTGTAGCCAGACCTAGCTTGAATTGTTCTGGATTGAAAAGTATTGGCATAGAGTACTCGAGCTCTCTCCTTACTGTGCTACACTGCCTACATTTGACACAGATCTGGGGTCTCACTGTCTTCCTTATCTACTGACGTGAGCGGGGACACATCTTGAATTGGACATTGCTACAGTCTAGATAAACAAGGAGGCTTCTGGAATAGGGAAGCACCTTGAAAAACTACAAGCATTAACGGTAGGCGGAGAAAATTGTGAGTTGCTAAGCTCCGAATTTGTGAATGCCAGGAGGAAACCACGCATTCACAAACATAGAAAAAAATTTTTGGACTTTTCTTTGGTCCTTTCCTCTTTCTTCACTGGTTTATTGGGGTTTGAGTAATTTTCCTTTGTCCTTTTTCTATTTCATTCTGTTTTTCATTTTTATTACTTCTTTTGTTTTTCTTCTTTTCCATCTTTTCCCTTTTTTCTTATTTTTATACTCCATGTTATTTCTTTTTTAATCCCTTTCTTCTTTTATCTTCTATTTCTCATTTTTTTCCTGTTACCTTTACCCAATTGTATAAATATCCTTTTACTCTCTCATAGGATTATTTTTCTCACTTTTCTCTCATCCTTCTCATTACCTAAAGTTTTTTTTTCAAATTTTTCTTTTAGCATTCTCCTGTTCCTAAACCACTATATCTTTAATGGTATAACTATTAAGCTTTACTAATCTTTAAATAGTTAGGTAGCTCTGTATTACTACTATTGAATTCTTTTCTACCACTAGTAGAGGTACAGTTGTTGCATTTAGTACATATTATTTATATATCGATATCTGGGTAGTCTTAAAGTTTATACTCTAATTGTGGATTTATTTTCTATGATTAAGGGTGGTACAATATTGGTTCTTATGATATGTCAATATTGAATTTGTCTTGCGTGATTCTACTATTGCTGATTTGCTAGAAATGGCTAGGGTCGCATAATCATTGCTATTAATGGATTTTCTCTGTATGCCAACACCCAGATTGCCTTTGTGACATTAACAATATTGTGGTCCATTCCCAGGGAAATGGGTGTTGGGCCAATTGCACTGCATCCTCCCCTCCCAAACTGACAGAAGTTGTCAGATCTTGGGGCCGAGATAAAAGAATACAGTTAGCTACAAACAAAGTACAACACTGAAAAGTAGACTAAAGAAATATCCAAGCTAGCAACAAAATCTTTCTACTATAAGCATTTACAACCCTCAGCACAAAACAAAACAAAACAAAACAAACATAAGAAGACAAGGAAACAAAATGCCTCCCCAAACTCCCAATTTCTACAAAGTCAATCCAGGGGCCAAAGAGGAGGAAAATAGCAAAAGCCACACACCCAAATTATTGGAAATGATGACAAGATATTTAAAAAATACAGATCAAAGAGGTGCTCTGCAGGAGCACACATACTATAAGTAAACAGATACTGGAAGTAATAGATATAATGATCAGAGAGCTTTCAGAAGACACTAATAGAAAGCTAGCTGAGATAAATGAATTGATACAAAGCATGAATGATTAGTTTAACAAAGAATTAGAGTCCATGAAAAGGTTTCAAACAGAAATCCAAAAGATTAAAAATTTTGTTGAAAGTATGGGCAACAGATGTGATCAACATGAGGAGAGAATTTCAGAATTAGAAGATAGGGATACTTTCAAAGACTACTCAAAGACACCTTAAAAGCAGCAAGAAAATGTGAAAATGGATCCACTAGCTGCTAGATGATGGAAAGAAGACTAGAAGACAGCACAAATGGCATAAAAACATGTTTACAAAAATAATAGCAGAAAACATCCCAAATGTAAGGAAAGAAATAAACACACAGATAAGTGAGGCATGTAGAACCCAAAACAGCCACAATCCAGAGAACCACACCATGTCATGTTATAGTCACAATACCAGAAGTCCAACACAAGGACAATATCTTAAAAGGTATTAGAGAAAAGCAATGAATCACTTATTAAGGTAAACCCACTAGAATCACATCAGACTACTAAACACATATTTTAAAGGAAAAGGAGGGCTTGGAATAAAGTGTTTTAAACCTTACAAGATACCAACTTGCAGCCCAGATTTGTACATTCTGCAAAGTTTTCCTTCAAAATAGATGGAGAAATAAGATATTTCCTTGACAAAGAGTACTTCAAGAAACTCATGACCACCAAACCAGCATTACAAAATTTCTCCAGAACATCTCAGGAAGTGACAATGAAGCCAATAATGTCAAAAAGTCAAATAGAATGAATATACCTGGCAAAGGCAGAAATTAAGCAGAAGAGAAAAAGTAGGAAATCAGCAAGAAGAATATAATGCAATGAAAAGAGTAAGTCAATACTTTTCAATGTGAATGGTCTCACTTTCCCTGGTCAAAAGACACAGACTGGCAGAATGATTCGCGAAACAAAACCCAAAGATATGCAGTATATAAAAAACATGTTTAATTCAACAAGAAATTCACACATTAAAAGTCAAAGGATGGAAAGCAATATTCCACACAGTGGGAACATGGAAAAAAGCAGGAATAGCTATCCTAATTTCACACACATCAGATTTCAAGTTAAAACTGGTTAGCAAACACAAAAAGGTCGCTATGTATTGGTTAAGGGAACACTTCAACAGGAAGAGAAACAATTAGAAACAAATATGCCCCAAATGCAGGTGCACCTACCTTCATAAAACAAACACTAATGGACATGAAAAAAATCAGATAAACACCAATACAATTGTAATGGAGGGCCTCAATATTTCACTGTGGTGAATAGAAAGATCAACTAGATAAAACAAATCAACAAAGAAATATCGGAGTTGAACCAAACCTTCATACAAATGGACTTAATAGCTATCTACAGAATGTTCCACCCAACAACAAAATACACATTCTTCTTAGCAGCACATGGGACTTTTTCCAAAATAAACCACATACTAGCTAATAAGGTATGCTCAAGTAAATGCAGAACAATTGAAATTATTCTTTCCATATTATCAAATCATAGTGCAATGAAACTAGAATTCAATGGGTAAAGAAAATACTAAAGTCATACAAAAACATGGAAATTAAAAAACAACTCCTTGAATAATCAATGAATCACACAAGAAATCAAGGAAGAAACTAGATAGTTCCTAGAATCAAATGATAATGACAGCACAGCATATCAAAACCTATAGGTCACAATGAAAGCAGTCCTAAGAGGTAAGTTTATACCATATTTCTATGAAAAGAAGACATAACCAGAAAATAAGCCTTAACATGATTTTTCAGGATGCTTATAACACGAGCCCTACCCCCAAAAGAAGCCCCAGTTAAGATCGCCAGCCTAATGGACTCAGTACATCTGTTGGAACACATGATGTACATACTGAATTATTTAAAATAATATTAATATATAAGTAAATATGAATAAAAATTATTGACGATACTTAAAATAAATTATAACATAAATTATAATTAACTATTTGTAAATACTGAAGTGGGACGAGAAGTAAATGCCTATGCAAACAGATAAAATCAAGTATTATTGCCAAAAGACCAATTGCAGTAAAGACACAACTTGTGAATAATGTGTAACTTGATGATGAACAGATGTGATTGTGTCTAATATGAATTTTCATAATTTAATATGTCATGTATTGTAACAGACATTCTGAATACACTTGTGTGAAATAAAAAAATGTTTTCTGAATTTTGGTGCCTACAATCTTTCATCACTTTTGTGTGGACAATCATTGTTAACTGTCATTGTTTTTGTTGCCATTCCTGCCTTATAAGTCTTCAATTAACATTTAATTTAATGGAAATTTTGTGATGCCTAACCTGCAAGAAGTCATTACTTAGGTGAAGAATTCATAGGATAAAATCACTGACACCTTTGTTGCCAATGTACTACGAGCAGGCTAAATGACAAGAAGGTTCATTTAAGGAAAGGTCTATTGCTGGACTTGAGAGACTGGGGCCAATGGTTCTACAGAAAATGGAGTCACAAGAAATTCAGGCCAGAATTCTGGATTTGGAAGTTTATGATGATGCTCCAGAAGATGACATGACTCTATTTGAATAAATGTAGATTTTTTTACATGAATAAGTGGAAATTTTTGTATATAAATAAGTAAATACAGATTGTTGTACATGAAAAAATAATACATCCCCTGAAAATAAGCCCTATTATGTCTTTCTGAGCAAAAATTAATATAAGATTCCATCTTATTTTGGGGGAAACACAGTAATGTAAAAACAAACTAAGCTCAAATAATAATCTAATGATGCATGTCAAGGTCCTAGAAAAACAAGAACAATCTAAATCCAAATCTAATACAAGGAAGGAAATTATAAAATCAGCAAAAATTAATGACGCTGATACTAAAAATCAATACAAGGAAGCAGTGAATCAAAAAGTTAGTTCTTTGAAAGAATAAATAAAATGAACAGAACCCTAACCAATCTTAACCAAACAGGGAAATTAAAGACCCAAATCAATGCAGTTAGAAATGAAAAAAGGTGAAATCACAATGGACCCCGCTAAAATTCAGAAGATCATTGGTTACTAATTTTGAGACCTGCACTCTTAATAAAATGGAAATTCAGAAAAAAAGATGGATTCCTATATACATTTGAACTACCAAAGCTGAACCAAGAAGATACAAAAATTCTGAATTTTCCAATATTAGGCAATGAAATTGATTAAGAAAGAAAAAACACTTACCAACTAAGAAAAAGCTACATCCTAATGGATTTGTAAAAGAACTATAGAGATGATTACCAATACTCCTCAAACTCTAACAAAATCTAAAAGGAAAGAATACTCCAAAAGCCATTTCTAGAAGCTAATGTTATACTGATTCCAAAACCAGAAAAGGATCCAACCAAAAAAGAGAACTACAGGCCTATCTCTTCAATAAACATAGACTCAAAAGTCCTTAATAAGATACTAGAAAAGGAAATGCAGAAAATCATCAAAAAGACCACAAATCCTGACCAAGTAGGGTTCATTTCAGGAATACAGGTATAGTTTAACATATGCAAATCAATAAAAGGAATACAACACACAAACAGAAGCAAGGACAAAAATCACATGATCATCTCAAAAGACACAGGCAAAGCCTTTGAAAAAATCCAGCATCCATTCATGATAAAAAAAAAAAACCGAAGGAACTAGGTATAGAAGGATCTTATGTCAATCTGATAAAAGCCATTTCTGAAAAACCAATAGTTAGCACCATATTAAATGTGGAAAAACTGAAAGTTTACCTTTCAAATCAGGGATAAGACAAGGATGCCCACTCTTACCATTCCTGTCCAATGTATTTCTCAAAATATTAGCCAGAGCAATCAGGCAAGAGAAAGAAATGAAAGGGATATATATATATATATATATATATAGGAAAGGAAGAAGTTAAATTATCATTTTTGCAGATGACATGATCCTCTATATAGAAGAACTTAAAATCTCCACCAAATGATTCCTAGAATTAATAACCAATTCAGTAGTATAGCAGAATACAAAATCAACATACACGGATCAATAGTGTTCCTATATACAAATAAAATTCAACAAGATAGAAATTAGGGAAGCAATAACTTTCCCAACAGCAACAAGAAAAATTATATGTATAGGAATTAACTTGCCGATGGAAATGAAAGACCTTTATAATGAAAACTACAATACATAGAAAAAGAAGATCAAAGAGGATATCACAAAATGGAAAGGTATTCCCTGTTCTTGGACAGGCAGAACCAATATAGTCAACTAATAAACAGATTTAATGTGATCCCAATCAAAATATCAACATCATTCTTCACAGTTAGAGAAATATCCTAAAATTCACTTTGAACCATAAGGGACTAGAATAGCAAAAGCAATTCTAGTCAAAAAAGAAAAGCAGGAGATATCACAATCTAAGACTTCAAGGCACATTACAAAGCTACAGTGATTAAAAAAAAAGAAAAGAAAAAAAACATGGTATTGGAGTAGATAGGCTCCTCGCCAAATCATGCTGGGAAAACTGGCTACCCATATGCAGAAAAATGAACCTAGACCCATACCTTTCACCATATAATAAACTAAAATCAAAATACATCAAAGGTTTAAGTATTAAAACAAGCATTTAACCTGCTAGAAGATAAAATAGGTAATACTCGTGAAGACACAGGTGTAGGCAAGGACTTTCTGAGTAAAACCCCAATTGCACAAGAAATGATACCAAGAATCAACAAATGGGATAATAGCAAATTAAAAAGGTTCTACACAGAAAAGGAAATAACTAACAGAGCAGAAGTACAACATACAGATGAGAAGGAAAAATTTTACCTGCTATCTGTTGGAGAAAGGACTAATATCTTGAATATATAAATAACTCAAAATATTAGACACTCCCAAGTTAAAAGACCCAGTCGAAAATGTGACACTGAAATAAATACCCACTTCTCATAAGAAAAAGTACAAATGCCCGATAAATACATGAAAATGTTCAACATTCCTGTGTTGTGAATTAACACAACACAGAGATTCCAGTCACTGCAGAAAGAATGGCTATTATCAAGAAATCAAATTGTAAAAAATACTGGCAAGGCTGCAGCGAAAAAGGAACCCATATTTATTATTGGTGGGAATGCAAACTAGTACAACTACTGTGGAAATCATTTTGGAGATTCCTCAAAAAGCTATAACTAGAAATTCCATTTAACCCAGCTATTCCCCTCCTAAATATCTTCCTAAAAGAGTTAAAGACATCACATTATAGTGATACATACATACCCATATTTATCACAGCATTATTCAAAATAGCTACACTTTGGAAGTGGCCTGTATATCCATCAAAAGATAAATGGATAAATAAAATATGGTAGTTATACACAATGGAGTACTACTCTGTCATAAAGAAGGATAAACAGGTCATTTACAGGAAAATGGCTTCACCTTGAGAGCATAATGGCAAGTTAAATAAAATAAGATACACTAGCTTAAATATCACAGGGTTTTTCTTGTATGAGAAACCCAAAATATAAATAAAGGGCAAAATAAATTATAGATAATAGGAAATAGTGAGCCAGATCATTAGCATATAAGAAAAGAAAAGGAAACAGAGGGAGATGAAGGGAGAGGATGGAAATGAGAGCAAATAAAAGGGAATTGTGATGTGTTATGTACATGCACCAAGACCCTGTTACGAATGTGATCACTATATACTACAGATATATAGAAAAATATATAGGAGAAGGGTGTAAGAGATGGAGCAAGTGGAAAGGAGAGGAGGGGAAGGGGATGGAAATGAATTATGATACATACATGTACCAACTCCCTATGATGAAAGCAATCGTGTACTCTAAGCATGTACCAATAAAAACTGAAAAAAGAAGTAAAAACAAATGTGACAAGAAAAGCCATGAAGTTAACCGATGACTTTTTAGTTTTGGAAGTCCTGAGAATTTTTAATAAAGACTTGCTTAGCTCCAGAAAGACTTTCATGGGCTGCATTCTTATCTCTGTAACCATTCTGCTCAATATATGAAAGCCATAAATGAACATAAGCCTCTGATTTCGATTGAGCCTCCACATCAGATACTCTTTGACCCAAAGAACTAAGAATAGGAACTCATATCCAAGGAGAGCCTCACACCCTACTTCCCCTCCAATATCACACACTATAAAACAATCCAAATGTTTCTGCCAGACCCCTCAAGGGAAAGCACAACGTAAGTTCTTTTTCAAGTTCCTCTAGAAAGTAAACAGCTTCTGCTTTCATTGTGTAGCAAACCTTCAAGAAGACAGTCCTAATCCTCAGTGCTTCCCAGCTCTCTTCTCTTGTCTCAGAAATGACAAATCATTTGAAGGGAAGAATTTAACCTTATCTTTACATTCTTCTGGGTGTGGCTTTGTGCATGAAAGCTGCTCAACAAAGACGGAAGGGAGTACAGAGCAATACAAAGCATACAATGTCTGAAATCAAACTAAACAGACCTGGTTTGAAGTCATAGTCTGCTACTTCCTGATTCATGCCTCTGCCCACTGACCTGGGCTAGGGTTGCTTGATTATATAGCAAATAAAACTCCATTATGCCCAATTAAATTTTGGAGATACACTTCTGCAAAAAAGTATTGATACTTAAAGATACAATTTTACGAGGCATCCTGTATTTTCACCTGGTGATCTGACTTTGAACCAATTATTTGTCTGTGATTCAGTCTGTAGTTTGGGTATTTTGCCTGGAGACCTAGCATTTCCTATTTATTCATGCCATGCATGAGAAGGAACCCTTTCCAATCCTGGTTCTCCAAAAGAGAGAGCCAGGTTATTGACACTTAGTGCCCTGAAATCAGAGACCCTGATCAAACTCCTCAGGCCAGTCCTTCACAATGAAGAAAAATCCCATCCAAAATGCTAATGGTACCTTGTTGGACAATCCTGTACCAGAAGCCTGTGGTTATCTTATTCAGTTGGGAATTTTTAACTGGGTGGAAATTGTTCTCTTCCTGTTTAATTTCACTGTGTATGACCCTCTTCCGTGTGTGAAAAAAAATGATGAAACTAGGAGTATCAAATTACAGAATGAGTAGAAATCACCTCAAGTCTGTTGCCATAGCTGTCATCAAAGGCCATAAATTCCCATAATTCAATCTCCATGATTTTTCTGAGACAGGCTTCCTCTTTAGCTCAGAACTTTTTCAGATAGGACAGGGACAATTGCATGCTTTTTTTTTTCCTCTCATATTATTTCACAATTTAAATGCCAAGTATTATAGAAACAGACAGACACACATATACAAAAACACAATAAACAACATGAATGGATAACATTTCACATAAAAGTCAAATTTGGTCACATAATCACTGCAAGGAAATATTTCTCATAATTGATTAATTTGGAAACAATGGGCTTCACAAATTCCTGGTTGAAGGCTTTCAGCTCAGCTGTCAGTGTCAATAACAATTGCCATTTGGGGGATAGAGTCATCTGTAGAATGTCTTGGAAATGACCTACAGCCATCAACAAATGAATGGATAAAGAAAATGTGGTATTTATACACAATAGAGTACTACTCTGCCATAAAGAAGGATAAGTTTGAGGCATTTGTAGGAAAATGAATGCACTTTGAGATCATAATGTTAGGTGAAACAATTCAGACACACGGTTTAAATATATGATGGTTTCTCATATAAAAAATTGAAAATACAAAGAGCAAAATGAAAAAGAGATACAGTGGTATCTCAGTTCATGAACTTGATTCTTTCCATGATTCTGGTCACAATATGAGTTGGTTGAGAACTGAATCAAATTCAATGGTTAGGGTCAATGTTGACCTTATGGGGAAATTTGATTCAGTTCTGATCCAGTTCAGTTTGCAACGAGAATAGTGGAGAAAACTGAGTTTGTAAACCAAAGTACCACTGTAACACAAAACAACAAAATAGATCTTTTGCAAAAAGAAAGACAAAGAGCTGTAGGGAAAAGGCAGGGACAGGTGGGGAAGTGGATGTGAAAATAATTAAAATGTGTTATGTACATGTACCAGTTCCAAGGAACGTATTCAGGATATACTACAAACACGTACTAATAAAAATAAAAACTGAAAAATTTTATATGTTATAGCTTTCCATTTTAGACTGTGGTTGAAAAGAGTATTTCACTCCGATTTATAAGTACATGGCATTATTTCCATGTCTGATGAATTCTGGTACCCTCCTTAGCCACTTAGATCCAACTGCTTAGCACTTTGGATTCATTAGGCTTGACAGCATCATTAGGTCCCCAGTTTCCTCAATACCCACTATGATGCACTTTCCTACGCTACAGGGAGGGTAAAGCTAGAAATGCTGTTTCTCAGGCTCTTGCAGCTAGGATTCCAGATGTGAATCCCATTTGGCCAGTGAGGTACACTTGTACAAATATGAAACAGGAAAGGAAGACAAAGGCCATGTTCTCACTGCTGCTGCTGATACTGTTGCTTCAATGTCACTAGTCAGCTGTGAGTTTTGTGAAGGTGATAGGTAATAGAGGTGGCGGCAGCAGCATTGTCAGGGGTTTTGAGGTTGGGTCGTATCTTTGGTGGTGTGCTTTCTGAACCTCAATATTACTGCCCTTTCAGAGGTCTAATAAGCACTGATTCCCAACTGACACATTTCCCTCAGTGCTTTAAAATCCTTTCCCCTATATCCTTTAAAAGAGTAAGATATGAAATCTACCTCCTCTCAGTCTGGAAATACAGTCCCAAATGAACTCTTGTATGTACTAAAAGTGTAGGGCTCCTACTTCATTTCAGAAATTAATGCAAAATTAGAATCATGTTTCACACTTCATCTGTTCTCATACAAAACTATTTTAACTTATTTGCCTTCAAATAAAACCTATGCTAGAGGAAGACATGCTGTGCTTATTGTATAACACATGTGAGTGGGTCCCAAAGCAGGATTTGCATCAGAAAATGTAGAGACTATTAACAACTACAGGTTCTCCTGCTCTAGGCCTGTCTTTTTGAATCAGAATCTCTGAAAATGCCTGGAATCTGAATATGCAAAAGCTCGGGGCAGAGGGAGGTTGTTGCTGTTGTTGTTACTCAGGATTGAATTTAGAGCCTTTGTACTCGCCTACACTCCAGTCTTTTTTATTTTTTATTTTGAGACAGGGTCTCACCAAGTCACCAAGTTGCCCACAATAAGCTAAAATTTATGGTCCTCCTGCCTCAGCTTTCCAGACTGCTGGGATTACAATTGTGCACCACCACACCTGGCTTAAAAACTCCCCAGTTGATTCTGATGTACAGCCAGGTGTGAAAATGATTTGTTTAAATCATCAGGAAACATATACCTGAACTATATTTCCTCATTTTCCTTGAAGAAGAGATGATTTCAGTAAATGGGTTGCGACTTGATGTTTTGCTTGTATTTTTATAGAGGGTAAATAGTGAAAATATTCAATCAAAGATTTCTGTATCTTTCGTAAAAATTAAAACTTATCCAATATGTCAGTCAATGACACCTACACAAAATGCCACATAAAAAATTTCTTATTATGCTCTTACTTTCACAGAAATATAAATAGGGTCAACATATTTTCCTTTTTTTCTTGAGTACCAGAAAGCTCAGAGCTAAACTCTGCACTCTGTTCAGTAAAGTCATTCCACGTTCCCAGTATTGTTATCTCATTCCTTCTAAACAGTTTATCTTTTTTAGTTTACGTACTTATTTTTATTGTTCCATTTCAGGTCTTTTAATATTTTAAACAGCTTTGAATTTAGAAAACATATAATTTATAAGTTAATTAATTGGCTCTCTTTGGCTTTTGTCTGTTCAAGATGAATGGCAGAATTTATTATACTGAGCAACAATTATATTCAGCATATGAAGGACTCAAAGGATTGTGCCAACATACACTCTCCTTATATCATTATTTATTCAGACTACATTCTCATAAAAAAAGTTCAGACAACAAATAAATATATAAAGTAGAAAATATAATTCCCCTTGTACTGTAATACCACGTCTTTCCACACAATATAAATAAACCACTTTAAGCAAATTCCTTTATGGTCTCGCTACCTTATTTTCTGAGCATACAGTAGCAAATGCATATTTCAAATCAGGATTGTATATTACATACCATTCTGAAACTTGCTGTTTATTCTACATTTCAGCATGAATATCTTTCCATGTCAATATTTATGAATCTATGCCATACCCAGCAGCCCTTTGTGATCCCATTATATAGATGTCATAACTTATTTTACCAGTTGTCTACTGAATATAAGCTCTTTTAGCCAACTCACGGTACAGCATGGTGTTTCCATTGTGGATTCAGGGAAAGAAAAGTTAGGGAGTTCCTTTCTAAAGACATAGCCATCTTACTAGTCTCTCACTTCCAGTCACATTGTTAACCATTAGCTCATGTCCCCTCAATAAGAAAACTTCTAATATTAATAAAATTCAGAGAAAAAATATTGGTAAGAAGTCAGTAAATGGTACTTCAAACCAAGGATACACTGAACAGACACCCTAAATGGACATTTTGTTTTTCCTTCATTAATTCTAATACATGACTTTTTTGGGAGGATGTTTTGTTTTGTTTTTTGAGACAGGGTCTCGCTATGTAGCCCAGGCTGGCCTTGAACTCACAGCAATCTTCCTGCCTCAGCGTGTGCACCACCATGCCCAGCTAGGATACGATACTTTAAAAATAACACCCAGATAGCTAGACCAAGGTACTTATCAGGGATCCTCTCTTATAAGCAAGTCAATAAGCAAGCTTTTCATAGCTATCTGCTGAGTAGGTTTCAGTTTCTGGGAAAACAAAGGTAGCTCTCTGTTAACAAATCAAAAAGACAAAGGACATTATGTGGCTTGCCAAGTCCTGATCCAAACCAAGAACGTTCTGGGCCAGGAGTTGGGGCATACACAGATGACACTCACCAAAGACTAGGAGATTCCTATAATCACCAGCTTGACTCACATTCCTCTAAAAAATAAACTCGCTTGACAAATGTTCGTAGATTAAAAATTTATATATGGTTGGCATCTCTACTGACCAATAAGTGGGATTTTTTTGGAGAGTAAAAGTTAAACATGGGCAGGCCAGGGAGTTAGCTCAGTGGCATAAGCACCTTCCTGGCAAGCACAAAGTCATGAGTTCAATCCCTGGTACAAAAAAAAAACCCCAACAAACAAAAAATTAAACATGGGCAAACAACTGATTTGTACAGAATTACTCTATGTGACCACAATCATTTTGCTAAATAGATTTTATCTTGGTGTATGTGTTCGTTAGGCAGCAAAAGAAAGGATACCAGAAGTGTTCCTTCACATCCATTTAACAAATAACCACTGCTACGATGCTTTGTTAACCTCAAGCACTTTGAAGAATACAGCAAGAGGAAGCTACCAGCAGCTCCAATGCTGTTAAGGAATTAACCTTATGCTGGTTTCTTAAACCCCTCAAGCTTCTCAGTTTGGAGAATAATTGACCTCTTAAGATATGACAGAAGCTATGGATATTCTCACTATAAAAATACTCTGTATTTTGGACCCAGTTGAGGAGTTTCATGCAGCAAATTGAATAAAATGGTATTTCTTTCAATAAAAGCAATTCATAGAATAATATACACAAATGGCATTTTGTGTTCATATCTTTGTGTTACTGTTCATAGAATGTATTCACAAAGCAAAAATAATCCTTCGTTAGATTTCATATTCTGCTTTTCAAATCAGAAAATAGGGTCACCTTATGAAAAGACCTCAGAGAAACTCATTCGAAGACTGCTCCTCTACTGCCATCTTGTGGACTCTCCTTGGAAAAATATTAAGAGGCTTCAAAGGGTTTTTTCCTTGAATTTTCAACACTCACATGTCCCTCACCTGTGTTTACCAACTGTTTACATCTTGGTGCACCCACTCCATCTCTCTCGCTATGCACCAACACCCACATTTCCCTTTTCTGACCCACAGAAAAGTAGGCCGCTTTCATCATGACACTTCGCTGAGAAATATTTCAGCATATGTTTTCCAAGAATAAGGTCTCCTTATTTAACTATAACATCATTACACCCACAAATTCAATTATCATTCAAGTATAACTAAAATTTCTCCTTCTGTCTCCAAAATACCCTTTGTGACATCTGTTTCTCCAATGCAAGATCACACAAAACATTTAGCAGTTGTGTCTCTTTAATCTCTCACAGTCCAGAACAATCCTAACTTCCTCTGTTCTTCATGAAAAGTCTTTTAAAGAGTCCAAGTCAGTTGTTCCCCAATGTGCCCCATATTCTAGAATATCCTGTTTTCTCATAAGGATCAAAATTTGCCAAAATGAGATTATGTACCTTCCACGGGATCATATTGGAGACACATAACCTTAGAACCAACCACTACTGACATCGTCAAGCTTGGCGACTTGCTAAAGCTGGCGACTACCTGAGTTTTTTATTGTAAAAGTATACTTTCCCTTTTTAAAAGTAAACTGAAGGCTGGGGATGTAGCTCAGTGGCACAGTGCCTGTCGGGCAAGTGTGAGGGTGTCAGTTCAAATCCCATACCAAAAAAAAAAAAAAAGTAAACCAAGGGGTAATAATTTGGGATGTGTTTCCAGGAACACGATAACCAATTATATTAGCACTCTTTGATGATTTTTATCTGAGCCAACTAGTGTATTACCTTGGAGGTTATAAAATAGCACTCTTCTAACTGTATCACTCTTTATCCATTTAAAAACTGACATTATTCTGCCTAAAAAGAAACACTGAGCTTTTTCTTTTTTTTTTCTTTATTTTAAATACCACTATGAACCCATAGATGTTTTTAACTCAATGTACTATAAACTACTATCAGTTTTTGATGGTTGAATTATCCCTGGTTGCCCAGTGGATATTCCTCTGCATTGATTCCTGTGTCCTTATGTCTAATCATATTCCTGTTATTCTCTGAACACTTTCTTAATTTTGAGTACAGCAAGTATCCATGTTCATTTTGTGCTTACACAGTCCCTAAAATCAGTCATTTCTCCAAGGAAAATCTGTTTTATTTTCATGTAGAAACAGAGCTGACTGTTGGGTGTGTCTAGTCCTAATGAAGGGTTATGGCTTCTATATATTTTCATTCAGTAGACACAGGTAGCCGGATATGGTAGCTCACACCTGTAATCTCAGCATTTGAGGGGCAGAAGCAGGAGGATTGCCATGAGTTCAAGGCCAGCCTGGACTGTATAGTGAGTTCAAGGTCAGCCAGAAATACATAAAGAAACCCTTACTAAATAAATAAATAGACAAAGGTGAGGGGTAATATAAACACAATTTAATCATGAAATATGAAGTTTTTTTTTTTCCATGACGGAGTAGCTTCTAGCAGATGGATACTCTAAGGTGAAAAACCAAAAAAGGCAAGTTTTCCAAAGCATCTTTTGTAATCAGAGAACTACTGAGGTAGCAAAGACTTATAAAACTTGATCTGGACATGAGAAGAGCTCATTAAGGCAGATCTTGCTTTGGGACACTTCTTTTCCGCTAGAATAAGTTTGGCATGGAGCATGAGACAGAAGTTAGCAGAGCAATTCTGGTCTGGTCATGAGCCTGAAAGACACAGCAGCTGGACATTGAGGGACCAACATCTGAGAAAGACAAAAGGTATGCAGACCAGAACCCAACACTTGCAACAAGTTTTCTTCTAGAGGCATTTGTGTTTCAGCTGTATATATAACGAGGCTAAGAATCCAGGCAGAAAGCAACAGCAAAGCACGGCAACTTCGTGACTCGCTCATTGCTAGAGAGAAACATGGGAGTTTAGGACTAGCTAAGGAGGAGAAGCTCTAGTAAGCAACCCTGATTCACAGATGGCTATACTCTAGAAGTGAGCGTGAAACAGGGACAAACTAGGACACTGAAGACTGCAAACTAGCCTTGAGTCAGCAATGTTCCTAGTGAATTAAGATGACCTGGTACTCTGCTACCTGAGAGTGCAACGGGAAATCATCCCTGGGGGAAGATAACAGGCATGATTTTTTCATACACAATGAAACACTTTTTTATACATGATTTGAACATTCAATGAAAATTTTCTGCCCTACAAATAAGACCAAGAAAAAATAAAGAGAGGCAAGCAACTGAAGGTTAGCTGACACTGAAGTTACCTGACTAATTTTAAAATAATTTTGATGGTAGGTACAAGAAAATATATGGCAAGAAAGAGAATGTCATTATACAACTGGAATCCATAATTTAAAAAAGCAAAGGGAAGGGTCAAAACAAAAAAAAGGAAATAACAAAAATGAAGTAAAGGATAGATTTAACAGGCGATTTGGTAAAGTTGAAGAGAGTAGTGGCTACACAGGAAGAATAGTGAGAGTGAAGAGGACGGACAGGTCTAAGAATGGAAGAGCCAGGTGAGATCTGGTGGGAAAGTGTTGTGGGGGACTCAGAGATGGAAAAGCAAGACAATGAGAGAGAAGCAGCCCTAAAAGAAGTAGACAAATTCCATGAGAAACACAAAGCAATAAAACTGACAGAAGAAGAAATATTGACATATCTGTGAAAGAACTGAAATCTGCAATTAAAAGCCTCGCCACAAAGTCAGACTCCAGGTCGAAATGGCTTCACTGATACATTTTTCCAAATGTTTACAAAGGCAAGCAAAATTCATCTTGTGTAAATATTTCCAAAAATATAAAGGAGGAAACAACTGCAATATTATTTTATAAAGCCAGCATAACCAGAATTTGAACATTTCAAGAAATGTGAACTATAAACTACTAAGTATGTAAACCTAATCTGGTGACCTTTATCCATAATAATATATGCCAACCAAGTGGGACTTATGGGAAAATAAATTTATTTAATTTAGTGTATTAACAGGAAAAAGGATAGAAAATCATATAACTACTTCAATAGGTGCAGCAAACTCACTGATAAAATTCAACTCTCGTCCTGAGTTGGGGAGAGTTAAAACTCTAACTTGGTTCCTTTATCAAAGTTGTTTAGACTATTCTGAGTCTTTTGTATTTCCACAAAAATGTAAGAATCAAAATGTTAATTTTTCTAAAAAATAATATTGGCATTTTGATAAGGGATTGTATTTTCTGATCTTTATTATTTTGTCTACTTATTTTTGGTTTTATTCTGTCCTTTATTTCTAATTTCTTAAGGAAAGATATGAGGATATCTCATAACTTTCTTCTTTTCTAATAAATGTACTTGGTGTTATAAGTTTTAAAAATAAATTTTAAAAATTCAACTCTTGTTTGTGCTTAAAAGAAAACCTCTTGGCAAACCTAAAGGGAAGGAAACTTCCTTAATGTAAATAAACAGAAACTACCAAAAACCTATAGCAAATATCACAATTATTGTTAGCAATTTTTTTGGGTCTTTTTGAGACAGGGTGTCACTATGCAGTTCAGGCTGGCCTTGAGTTAACTTTGTAACCCAGGCTGGTCTTGAACTTGCAATGATCCTCCTGCCTCGGCCACCCATGTGCTAGGATTACGGGTATGCACCACCACGCCTGGCGTATTGTTAGTAATCATTAAAAAATGTCTGAGTTTAGAAAGAAGACAAGGCTGTCTGTTGGCATCACTTCTATTCAGTGCTATACTAGAGGTCCTCCCATCAGTGTAACCAGGCAAGAAAAAAGGCATAAAGGCATAAGGATGAACAATGAGGAAACAAATATGATCATCACTTGCAAATGATATGACTGTGTGGTGAGAATTCCGAAAGAAACACAATTAGCGATTTAAATTAAAACCAGGCATGGTGGCGCACATCTGTAATCCCAGCACTTGGGAGGCTGAGGCAGCAGGATTTTTGTGAGTTCAAGACCAGCCTAGACAACAAAGTGAGCTCAAGGTCAGCCTGAACTGCAGAGCCAGACTCTTGTCTCAAAAAGACAAAAAATAAAACAAAACAAAATAAAATAAAATAAAATAGAATTAATAATATATTTACCAAGGTTAATAAAAGGTGAAACTATCAAAATTAATTTCATTTTTAAAGATCAGGACAATTATATGATACTATTTTTATTTTAAAAATTATATCACCTAAAAGACACCAAATACCTCAGAACAAATGTAACAAAAGATATGTAAAGATCTTTTCACTAAAAAGGACTAGATATTGTTAGGAAAATTAAAGAAAATCCATGCAAATGGAGGAATATTCCAGGTTCATAGATTGGAGTTTTGATATTAATAGGTCAGTCCATCCCAACTTGATTTATGGAATCAATGAAATTTCAATAAAATTATAGCAAGTTTGTTATGAAACTGACTAACATTAAAACTTACATGTAAAAGCAAGCAGACAGAAATAGACAAAACAAAGATCAAAGAACAGTTGGGGATTTAGCTGAGTGACATAAGTGACTGCCTGGCAGGCGTGAGGGTGTGAGTTCGATCCCCAGCACCAAAAAAAAAAAAAAAAAAAAGACCAAAGAACAAAGCTGGAAGATTTATATAGCCAGATGTCATGACCCTCTACAGAGCTACAGTATTTAAGATAGTAAAGACAGTGTGGTATTGAGGGAAAGATAGACAAGTAGATCATTGGAGTAAAATAGAAATTATGTGAACAGGCCACAATTATATGATCCAACTGGATTTGGACAACGGTTTCACTGGGCTACAGTAGAAGAAATAATGGCCTTTTTCAAGAAGTATTTTTGGCCCAAATGAATACATATGAACAGTATGTGACATCAAAATCATATGCATCTGAGAAAAAATAGATACTTTGAACTTATGCAAAATGAAAAAAAAATGTATTTCAAAGGGCATTATCAAGATGCTGGAAAGATAACCCATAGAACAAGACAAAATATTCAAAACTTATATACATGGTAGAGAAATTTTATCAAGACTATATAAAGAATTCTTACAACTCATCAATGAAAAGCAAAATAACCCAATTAAAAACTGGGCAAAACACCTGAATAGCCTTCTTCAAACAAGAAACAGAATTGACTAAAAAGCACATAAAATGATGTTCAAGATCAACAACCATTAGGGAAATGCAAATAAAATCAACATAGAATGCCACCTCACACCCAAAGGAACGGCTACTGTCAAAAAGAGAAAATTAGCAAGTGTTGATGAGAATTTGGAGAAATCGGAATCCTCATGCTTTGCTAATTTGGCAGTTCTTCAAAATGTTAAGCATGGTAGTACCACAAACTCTAGCAACTCCAGTCCTAAGTATGTTTGACCAAGGTTTGTTAAAACATATTTTTATACAAAACCTGGTACAGAAATATTTATAGCAGCATTAGCCATGATAGCCAAGACTGGAAGCAATCCAAATGTTTATCAAACTATTAAATGAATAAACAAATGGTGGAATATTATATGGCTATTAAAAGGAACAAAGAGCTGATACATGCTACAGCTTGAATGAACTTAGACTACATTATGCTAAGTGAAAAAAATCCAGATACATAAAAGCACATACCATCTGAATCCGTTTATGCAACATGCTTGAACCAGGCAATTCATACAAACAGAAAACAGACTTAGTGGTTGCAAAGGCTGGGGAAGTAGGTTGGGAGGAGGTAACAATGGAGCATGACTGCTAGTGAGTATGTAGTTTCCTTATAGAGTGAAGAAAATATTCTGGAATTAGATGGTGGTCATCAATATAAAGCCTTGTGAAAATACTAAAAAACTCAGTCAATTATACAATTTACAAGGGTGACCCAGAGGGGATTCAACACGGCTGAATAGAGGAAGAGCCATGTTGGAGCTACTCAGAGAAAATCAATAAAAACACAGACAACTGGAAGAAAGGGAGAGACATACATCCTGATGCCAAAATCAATCTGAAATAAGAGATTTGCAGATCAAACAAAGCACAGATATAGGACTTAATAGTACAGTGATCCAGCCCACAGGGCTGCCAGTGGAACTCCTGCTTGCAGACAGAGCAGGACCACCATACTGGGAAGTTTCCAAAAAGAAACGGATGGACTGAAATAGTGCAGCTAACCCAAGCCACACAGGACAGATTTGGGACACAAGGCCGCTTGCCTCTTTTGCCTCTCTCCAAACAGAGGACACGGCAACCTGACAGCAAATTTTGCCAGTAAGTACAGGGGTGAGAGACCAGGGAGCTGCTTCTTCCCTGATAGGCCACCAGGGTGTTTGTTTGTTTGTTTTGCATGAGAGTGGCTAACTGCAGCCTCTGGGGACAATGAGGTTAGGGACCGCAGTGGTGGCAGTGAAGCTGGTGAGTGGAACAGCAGAACCCTCCTGCTCTGTGACCAGTGGTTTGAGAGACGATGCCAGCGTATAGGATTTATGCAGCCTTAGGCCACAGGGCAGCAATGAGTGACAGCTTGGCACTCTCGCTGCTGGAGTGGAGACTGATGGAGAACTGAGCAGCCTTGGGCTGTCTGCAGCAGCAGCAGCAGGAGCAGTGAGTCAGCACACAGCACCCCATCCCAACCTACCCTGCTACAAGCCATGTGAAAGGTCAGAGATGCACCCATGGAAGTGGTGAGGAGGAGGCTGCAAGGGCTGGGAGGAGCCAACTGCAAGCAGGACTGGGAGCAGCCTCGGGCTGTCTCTTTCTGAGGGCACCAGAGCAACTAGAGAGTAACCCAGAGACAAACAGGGTAAGGAGTGGGTGGGCCACTGAGGGACATACAGAAAGTTACGGGCTAGAGACTGACCCAAGACCCCACATCTGGAGGCCAAGATCAGCCCCACACCCAGCACTAATCCTACTGCAGGCTTGGCAGGGTTACCCAGCACAGAACTGGGTCTGACCTGGACACTTGCACAAGACTGTGAACACTAGAGAAACTTTTATTATTAGTTTTTCTCTTTGTTTCATTTTCCTTTTTCAGTCTGGTTTTTCTGTTTTTAGGTTTTTACTTTTATTGTTTGTTTTATTACCCTCTGCTTGCTCTTCTCTCAACTTTCTCTCTTGATTTTTTGATATTTTCAAGTGATGAACACTATCTCTAGTCTTTCTGGTTCATTTGTATATTCTTTTGCTTTCTCTTTCACTTTCTCTCCTGTCGTCTTCTCCAGTTTTCCAAAGCTTGTGTGATCATCCTGTGTCCTCCAGCCCTACTTAAACTATAATTCTCTTCGTTTATCTCTCCACTTTCTCTCCTACCCCTCTTAAACCTTCCCCAGGGCAAAATCACTCAACTAAGGGGAAATTCATTGCATGTAAGTTCCAGGTTTAGGGTGGACTTAGTTATAGAACTATAAATCTTGCTCCTATGGTTAAAGTTACCAAATTAATAGTTACCACATTTTGTCAGTTTCTAGACTGTGCTTGATGCTATTCTTATTGCTAATTGTAGTATTTTATGCATGGTGTTATACCTCTTGTGATCAGTTGTTCTTCCTTCTATGACAACATGGTGATTGTCAGGGGTCATAACCATCACCATAGTCTGGTACCAAGGGACTGGGTGTTGACACACATAGATAGCAATTCCTCATCCCTAATAAACTGGGAAGGCAGGATATTGGGACAGACACAAAGACCAAGATCCAGTTAATTACACATAGAATAGAAGACATCTCTGAGGAATAGATATTTCCTAGGGAAACCACAATACTAGTGATAAAGTTATCTGCCATAGGCGATTTACAAGCATCAACACAGAAAACAAATTAAAGCAAAAACTAGAAAATGACAAGACACAGGAACAAAACACAACCCCAGACCTCCAGCCCACTCAGGAAAAGTCCAGGGTAAAATGAGATAGACGAAATCAGAAAGCAGCCACGTGAATTTTTTGAAATGATAGCAGCAGAATTTTAAAAGATGAATGAGGCTACAGAGAAAATCATATTAGAAATAACCTCTCATGAAAAAAAGGAGATGGTGATTGAAATAAAGAACCTGCCCAGTGAATCTACAGCAGGCACAGATTTTTAAATAACTAGAGTTTAGGAAAACAATGCAAGCCATCGATTCCCAACATAGGAAAGAAATAGAATCCATAAAACATATTCAAACAGATATCCAGGTGATTAAAAATTCCACTGAAATTAAATGCAGCTGTTGAACCAAGGTGAGCACAGAATATCAGACCCAAAACACAAAACTGCAGTTAGTGACCATGAAATGCAAGATTTCGTAAAAATAGCAAGAGAAAGGCCTGGAGGTTTGGCTCAGCAGCACAAGCGCCTGCCTGGCAAATGCGAGGTCATGAGTTTGATCTCCGGTACCAAAAAAAAAAAAAATAGCAAGGGATCACGAAATCAATCCAACAGCTGCAAGATGAAGCAAAGAAGAAGAACATAAGATTGATCAGAGTCCATGAGAAAGAAGACAGAGCAAGCACCATAAAAACCATGTTCACAGAAGAAATGGCAGAAAACTTCCTAAACATGAAAAAGATATTGACATACAAATAAGTGAGGTATATGAAACTCCAATTAGTCATGATTAAAATAAATCTATACCAAGGAATGTAATAAAAGTGGTTAGAGAAAATAAATAAATCACCTATAAAGTAAAGCCCATCAGAATCACAGCAGACTTCTCAACACAAACACTTAAGTCAAAGAGAGCTTAGGGTGAAGTATTTCAGGTTCTAAAAGAAAACAAACTCCAGCCTAGATTGACGCAAGCTGCAAAACTATCTTTTCAAAATTAATGGAGAAATAGGATACATCCATGACAAAGAGCAACTGAGGAAATTCATGACCACCAAACTAGCTCTACAAAATGTTCTGAAGGATATTTTTGAAAGAGATATTCTTTCACAATCACAAGAACACCAATAAAAAGAAGCCACTAGGCAAGGCAAGGAATTAAACAGAGGGGAAAGACAAGTTGCTAATACAAAAATAATGTGTCAATAATGCACCAATACACATCAGTTATAACCATCAATATAAACGGTCTTAATTCAACAACCAAAAGAATCAGACTGGCAGAACGGATCAAGAAACAAAATCCAACAATATTCAGCATACAAGAAACACATTTAACTAAAAAAAATTCACAGACTGAATAATCAAAGGATGGACAGGAACCCAGAATAAAGCAGGAGTAGTTATTCTATTTGCAGACAAAGTAAACTTCAAGACAAGACTGATCAAAAGAGACAAGATCATCACATACTTGTTAAGGGAAAACTTCAAGGGAAAAAGATAACAATCATTAATATATATGCACCAAATACCAGCATGCCCAACTATATAAAACAAATATTATCAGGCATGAAAGACCAAATAAGCACTAACATAATTGTAATGGGGACATTACTACCCTGCTGTCACAAATAAATAGATCAACTAGACAAAAATTAATCAAGAAATACCAAAAGTAGAGCCGCGCAGGACACAGAGGTACGCAGCCCAGCCCAAATCAGCCCAGGAACCCAGAGCTGCTCACCGGGAATTGAGCAGCATAGCTGCAGGGACCTGGAGAGCTTGCTCCCCCCCCACCAGAGTGCAGACCACACTCCAGCTGCATTCTTCAGCCGCGCGGCTCGGCTCGAGTGTGTGCCATCCCACAGCTCCTGTGCAGACCACGCCGCCCAGCAGGGTTGCTCCCGGCACTGTAGGCCTGGGACCTGCCCAGGCCTGCCCCACAGGCATAGCTGTTGGGTCGAGCTTGCGGACAGAACCAGGGTTGGGTCCGCGTCACGCACGGTGCCCAGCACAGCTCCCTGGGACCGGGAGGCCTTGGCCCCCACCCAGTAAAGGAGGAGACTCCACCTGCACGCCCCGCCCCGGGAAGCCGCCCTTCCTTGCTGCGCACGGGACCCAGCCTACTGGGTCCCACGATCCTGCACGCCGCAAAAATCAGCGCGAACCTCAGGGGAACACTGGCCAGCCGCGCAGGACACAGAGGTACATAGATTCCAGAAGAAAATGACAAAACGAAAGACCAAGAGGCAGTCTCAGTCTCCCAGCCCACAAAGAACAAACCCAAGAGATACTGAAATGGAAGACAGTGGGAGTCACACAAACGGACTTTCTGAAATGATAGAAAATGCAATAAAGAAACAGCTTGATGAAGCTATAGAGAAAATCAA